>JAHZMT010001250.1:0-18134 GCA_027743785.1 Sinhomidia bicolor
TTCTGGAGTCTTTTCACGTGACGCTGCTTTTTCTGCAGGTTCTGGTGTCTTTTCACGTGATGCTGCTTTTTCTGCAGGTTCTGGAGTCTTTTCACGTGATGCTGCTTTTTCTGCAGGTTCTGGGGTCTTTTCACGTGACGCTGCTTTTTCTGCAGGTTCTTCCACTTTCTCCTCTTGCGTTGGCTCTTCTGCTGGCTCAGGGGTCTTATCACGTGATGCTTCTTTTTGCTCTGGTTCTACCACCTTCTCCTCTTGTTTTGGTTCTGGGATCTTTTCACGTGATGCTGCCTTTTGCTCAGCTTCTTTTGATTTATCTTCTTCTTTAGGCTCTGGTGTCTTTTCTCTTGAGACTCCTGCTTTCTCGGGTTCTGGGGTCGTTTCACCAGGTGCAGCCTTGTCTGTGGAAGGTTCAGGCGACTTTTCCCGAGACACTCCTTTCTCATCAGGTTCTGGACTCTTTTCTCGTGATGCCCCTTTTTCTTCTTGTGATGGTTCAAGAGTCTTCTCACGTGAAGCTGCCTGTTCTGTTGTGATTACCTCTTTTTTTACCTCCTCCACCACTTCCTCTTTTTCTTCAGCTTCTTGTTCAACGGATTTTGCCTCTCCATCTTCAGATTGTTCTGCAGGTACAACTTCAGGTTTTGTTGTGGCAACTTCCTCCTGCTTATCTTCTTTACTTGGTGCTTCTTCTTCAACATGTTCTTCTGCCTTCTCAGTAGTGACAGACGGCTCTGGAGTCTTTTCGCGTGACTCAGTAGTAGGGGCAGTGGTGAGTTCTTTTTGTTCTGCTGCTACAACCTCGGATTCTTTTACGACAACTTCTTCCTTCTCATCAAGAACTTTGTCATCTTCCTCTAAAGCTGCCCCCTCCTTTTCTTTGCTTTCTGCCAGTTCTTTCACTGATTCTACTTTGATTTCCTCTCCGTCTTGTACCTCTGCTTCTGCCCCAAGTGAGCGCTTTTTTCTTACCACAACTTCCGTATCTTCGTCAATTTCCTGAGAAATATCTGTCTCTGTTGGCTTTTGGTCAGTTTGTTTCTCATCAAGTTGTTCTTGAACATCTGCTTTCTCTTCTTTATCTTTGGATTCTTCAACCTTCTCCTCATCAGCAGCATCTTCAGGTTTTTTATGAGACACAGGTTCCGTTATTACTTCAGCTTTGGAATCAGCTGCCGTGGTATCTACAGTGTCTTCTACGTCCTCTTCAGATTTTTCGACAGGTTCTTTAGGTTCCGGAGTCTTTTCTCTGGATACAGCAGCAGCAGGAGACGCACTTTTAACGTCTGCGTCTTCCTTTGCACTGGTTTCATTTGATGGTTCTTTTTCTTCGGAGGACACTTTGGTAGGGGGCTCCTTTTTGGAGTCTTCTTCCTCTTTGGTTGCGCTTTCAGTAATTGCGTCTTCCTCCTTTGAAGCTGTTTCAATAGCAGCTTGCTCTTCTTTGGAGTCGACTGTACTGGAAGGCTCTTCCACTTTCGAGGTAATTTCAGTGCTTTCAATTTCTTCTTTTAACGCTGTCTCAGCTACTTCATCTTTGGAGGCAATTTCGGCTTTTGGTTTTCCTTCTTTGGTGGAAATGTCAGTTGATTTTTCGTCTTTTGAGGCAACATCATCACTATGCTCCTCTACTTTGGAAGCAATTTTATCACTGGGTTCCTCACCAGTGGGTATCTCGTCTTTGGATACCGTTTCAGCACTTGGTTCCTCTGTTTTGGGTGCAGCTTCAGTTGATGATTCCTCTTTCTTTGTTATAGTTTCAGAAACAGGTTCCTCATCTTTGGAGGATTCTATTGGTTTCTCTTCCTGTTTTTCAACTTCTGGTTCTGGAGTCTTTTCCCTGGATGCAGCAACAGGGGAAACAGTTTTAATTTCTGCCGTTTCTTTAGAGTCAATTTCAGTACCAGCTTCTTCCTCCTCTTTGGAGGGAACTTCGGTACTGGGTTCCTCATCTTTGGAGGTTATTTCAGAACTGGGTTCTTCAACTTTGGAAGTATCTGCAGCAGTGTCTTGTGAAATCTTTTTTCCTTCTACTGCTGTTTCAGGTTCTGGAGTCTTTTCTCTGGAAGCAGTAGCAGGTGATACAGATTTAATGTCAGCTTCCTTTTCAGAAGAAACTTCTGTGCTAGGTTCATCCTCTTTGGTGGCAACGTCTGCACTGAGTTCATCCTCTTTGGAGGCAGCTTCCGTACTAGGTTCATCCTCTTTGGAGGCAACTTCTGCACTAGGTTCATCCTCTTTGGAGGCAACTTCTGCACTAGGTTCTTCTTTGGAGACAACTTCTGCACTAGGTTCATCCTCTTTGGAGGCAACCTCTGCACTAGGTTCATCCTCTTTGGAGGCAACCTCTGCACTAGGTTCATCCTCTTTGGAGGCAACTTCTGCACTAGGTTCTTCTTTAGAGGCAACTTCCGTACTAGCTTCATCCTCTTTAGAGGTAATTTCTACACTGGGCTGCTCCTCCTCTTTGGACGTAACATCATCTTTGGAGATAATCTCAGCGCTGGGTTCCTCGTCTTTGGAAGCAATGTCTGTTATGACATCGTCTTTGGAGTCAACGTCTTTACTTGGCTCCTCTTCTTTGGAGTCAACGTCTTTACTTGGCTCTTCGTCTTTAGAGTCAACGTCTTTACTTGGCTCCTCTTCTTTAGAGGCTACCTCTGCACTGGACTCCTCAGGTTTGGAGGCAATTTCATCACTGGGTACCTCATCTTTAGAGGCTACCTCTGTACTGGGTTCTTCATCTTTGGAGGCTACTTCCGCAATGGTCTCCTCAACTTTGGACGCTACCTCTGCACTGGACTTATCATCTTTGGAGGCAATTTCATCACTGGGTCCCTCATCTTTGGAAGCAATTACAGCACTTGTTGATTCTTCCACTGTAGAGGTGACGTCATCAGATGGTTCTACGGAGGTAATTTTGTCAGTAGACGATTCCTCCTCTTTAGTTGTAATTTCACTTGAAGACTCCTTTTCTGAGGGTTCTTCTTCGGCAGGTTGATCTTCTTTGGAAGCGTCTTCAGTTGTAGGCTCCTGCTCAGATTCTGCTGTTGTAGGCACACCTGCTTCAGTGCTAATTTCTACTTTTTTAGTAACAATTTCTTCAATAATTTCTTGTTGTTCAGGTTGGGATTCAGTAACTTGTTTATCTGCTTCTTCAACAGGTTCAGGTTTTTCGGCGACGGCTTCTACTTCAGGTTCCTTTTCTTGTACAGTCTCTTCTACGTCATCTACCTGTTTCGCTTCAGCCTTACTAATGTCTTTTGCAACAACTTCAGGATCCTGCGCTACTTCTTCCTCAGCGGTAGAAGCAGCCAACTCTCCTTCATCCTCTTTTTCCGGCGGCGCAGCAGTGGTCATGGGTTCGGCATCTTCTTGCTCAGCCTTCTCAACCACCGCTGGACTAATCTCTTGCTCTACAGCCACTGCCTCGATAATTTCACTTTCTACTTCTTCTTCCTTTCTTGATCGCTCCCGTTCTGGAGCCTCTTGTTCATCGGGCACCTTTAATATCTCGTCTGGTTTGGATATGTCTTCAGCAGAAGAAGGCTGAACTTGTTCCTTCTCCTCCTCCGCACCTTTCTCTTGTGCTTGTTCCTTTTCAACCTCAGGTTTTTCTTCGTACACCTCTTTCTCAATGGAAGACTCATCAGCATCCTCCCCAAGAGGACCTAATTCCTGTGCTTCTGCCTCCGCTTCTAACGCTGCTACCGCTGCTGCCACTGCAGCATCCTTTCTCGCCTTTTCTGCTTCCTCTGCCACAATGTTGGAGTCAATTACCTCCAAATCATCCGCTCCTGTGGTTGTCGACTCATCTTTCTCAATAACTAGGTACTCCTCCTCCTCTTCGTCCTCCTCATCCTCCTCATCCTCACCACCTGCTGTTAGGATTATATCTCTTTCATCCTCCTCCTCTTCTCCGCCCAAAACACCCTCGGAAATTGTATGACTTTCCGATGGTAATTCCGCTACTTGCATGCCTGGACTCAACTGATCCTTTGCAATGGCAGTAATAACATCCTCACTTACAGTTTGGGCACGCTCCTCAATCTCCTCATTTACTGATGTATGATCTAACGAACTCAGCTCGCTACTGGACTCGGTTTGTGGAGCGGACACTTGAAGTCCATTTTGCTGTTGAACTTGTTCTACGATTTCTTCAGTGACAGGACTCTTTGGAGCCGACTCGTCATCTTCCTCCCCTGCTGCTCCCGCATCTTCCGCTGGTTTCTCCTCTTCTCCCTCATGGGATCCCACTCCATTTGTGGTTACAACAGCAGGAGCTTCTGCTGTTTCAACCACCTTGTCTACAGTAAGTTCCTCCTCTTTTATTTCTGTTGCAGAAGAAACTTCTTGTTCTGTCTCCTTTTTCCCCTTTGCGTGAAGTGCTGCACTTGTAACTACTGCAGCACCTCCAATGGCAGCGGCCGCCGCAGCTGCTGCTGCTGCCGCAGCGGATTGTCCAGCTGGTCTTCGTACAGGTTTTGGTTCGGATGTTTTTGCAGACTTTGCGGGAGCTGCTGGGCCTGACGGAGGCGGTGCAGTTGTGGAAGGTTGAACAGTCTTGGACTTGGCGGTGGTGGATGACTTTGAAGAGGATTTTGTTATCGATGATGATGATGATGAGGTGTGGGTAGTTTTGTCTTTTTCTTTATGTTTCACAGTGTCGATAAGAGATCGGCGTGCAGTCTTGGTCTCTACAACCTTTCGGTTGACAGCATCCTTTGCAGATTTTGGTGGCGTCGAAGGAGGTGAAGTTTGTCCTGAAGTGGCAGACGGAGCCGCACTAGTTGTTCTGCCTGATCTAGTTACTCCAATTCCGTATTTCTTTTGAGGTTTACCCTCATCTCCATCCCTTTTCGCAGGGCTTGCGGGTAACGCACCACCTTTCCTCACCCCCGTGTCTATTCTGGAAGCAATTCTGGAAGTGGCAGTTTTTGCTGTGGAGGATGGTGTACCCGTTACAGAGGCGAGTGATGTAGCACTAGACGATGTACCCTTGTTTGTGCTTATCAATGACTTGGATACGCTACTATCAGTACGCCTGCTTGTTACCCGATGTTCTCTCTTCTTTGTAGCAGACTCTGTTTCCAAGTTGTCCTTCTCCAACTTATCTTTCTCCTTCTTTTCAGATTTTCCACCTGACGTGGGAATGATTCGTTGTGGTGCATCGGCAGTGGTTGTGCGTTTCCTTTCCTTATCCCTACTCTTGCGCTCCTTTTGATCGACAGAGGAAATTTTGGGCGTTTCCTCCTTCAAAATCTCCTTTTCGATTTCTCCCACCGTCGCCGTCGACTCACTCTTGGCTTGTTGCTGTTGTTGTTGTTGTTGCTTTGCTCGAATGCCATACTTGCTGCTGGACACAGTGGAGTATGTAGGTGCTCGATGAACGGACTGGGATCTGGATTGTACAGCACTAGTGGCAGCTGGAGCAGCTGCTGTGGAACTATCTACTTGCTCTCCACCACTTTGATGAGGCATTCTGCTGACACTACTGCTTAGATGATGTCTTGCTCCAGATATCACACGCTCCGACCTGGCACGACTCTTGTGCGACGCTGCCAGTGTCTTTGCTGAACAAATGGGATACTTGAGGAATTCCAAATGTTTCAATTTATTAAGGGCTTCAAATATTTTCTGTTGCGGAGTACTTCCGGGAAATAGAATTCTAGTAATTGGCTCCCGAGGATTATCCGGTTGCCAGACGAGAAGGGCACAAATGGACACAAGGTTTAGCACCGGATAACTCATCTCCTTTCCAGGTTCCACCTTCACAGACATTTTCGCTTGGACAAAGGACTTGCAGTCGGAACTGTGCCATTTACTAAGAAACTCCCGTACTTCTCTCGAGTCCTTTGCGGGGTTCAGTACGTACATGTCTAGCTTCCCATGACCAACTTTATGGTAGAGGTTAATGGGTTCTATCACATTCTCCCGGAAACAGTGTTGAGGCTTTAGGTTGATATTCCGTAAATTTTCCACCATTCGATGTCCCGTGTCTCTTAAGCTAACCACCAAATCTGACGAGGGACCAGGTTGAGGTTCTTCTTTATTTGAGGGGGGTTCATCTCCTCCAGCCGCCGCTTGTTCGAGGATTTCTTTGAGAGAGGCAGTCACAAGCATTTTGGAAATATAGTCGACAAAGGAGATGACGCCGGAGGAGTGGCCGAGTATCCTGTCCGGCGGGTTCATTCGCACTTGGCACAGTTTGGAGAAGGACTCTTTGCGAAACTTCTCCTCAGTCCAGCTATTCTCAGTCGCACAATGAATTGATACGCTAATATCACCTTTGTACGCGCCCAAAATGCGCGTCACTTCCGGTTCGGCCCATAACTCCAGAAAGTCCGTCACGGAGAACGTCCCATCCTGTATATTTTATGAAGTTTTTTCCCAAGTGTTCAACAGATATTTTTGTAAAAGAAAAAAATTTAAGCAGAAAGAAAAAAAACAAAGATGAAAAATTAGCAGAGAAGAAAAGCAATAAAGCGGTCAACTACATCTTTCTTCATCTTCATGGCCAGCAAAGTAATTCAAAAGCGTAAAACTTTCAACGCCGTCTCAGAACTCGAAAAATTAAGGCAACCATGAACCAAAATATTACAACAAAACATGTGTGTTGCTTGCTGGCTGCGCTAACTAAAAGGTGCAACAACATGAAACAAGCAGAAAACGGCCAAAGTGAAATGAGCAGGAATGAATACTAAAATAATAAAAAGTGAGAGAGTGAAAGTGAGGTAGAAAAATGGTAAGAATATTAATGAACCTGGAGGATCCATGAGCCACTCCCTTGGAAAGTGTATCCGGCATGGATGATGTGTCTGTGACGGGTAAAACTGGAGAGCAGGTTTTTCATGCACTGGAGCAACGTGTTCACTTGACAGTGGATGAGCACTTCCACCACCAAGTTTTCGCTTGCCCACTGCACCAACTTTTCTCCTGCATCATTTATCACACACAAAAAAAAGAAACACACAAGCTGGTTAGAATACACAATTGCTAAATATGCCAAACTTTTTCTCCTCTTTTCTACTTCAGGGTTCTTTTCTTAAAAGTTTTTCGTGTGGAGCAGGAGCAGCTAATTAGAATGTTTGTGTGAAGAGAAAAAAAATTATAAAAACGTAGCTGGTTGTTAAAGGAGCTTACCGTTTCTTGCTTCATCACCTTCAGGGGCGGCATTTGCCAAGTTTAAAAGTTCACAGGTCAGGTCAACATGGGATGAGTCCATATCCCATGATTTAAGTCCTATGAAAAAAATATAGAGAAAAATAGAGTTTGCATTTATTTAGCATCTGCACAGGTAATTTATTACAAAATGTCAACATAAATCACGGGGAATGGAGGAGTTATCAAGGCTTGAACCCCCACCATCATCATCATCATATAAGGATCCATTCTCGCGTACATAATGTTGATTTGGTAGAACTCCATAATTTGAAAATAAATGCCAGTAGATTTAGCCTACAAACTGTTCGGTCGGGTATGACTGTATGACAATATAGTCTTTGATGACATGACAAGCTCTACTATACTCCATTTGCAAAGAAAAATTCTATTAGTAGAACAGAAAGGGTACTTTTTCTAAGCCGTGGATTTCTTAGGTATTCATTATGTATGATGCAATTGAAAATTGAGTCGAGTCACAGTTTCTAAAAAATATATCAAATTTTTGTGGCAAAATTGTAATTTGATGAAGGCAAGGTACATGAACACGAAACATGCAAAAAATATTAGTTTTTTATGGCAGAAACTCATGCTCACAATTCCAATCTGATTAAATTAACATTGCAAAATAATGCGATACTCTGAGGACATATCTGTAGTAGCACACAACAATGTACTTTTAATATAAGGTACTTTTTTAAGAAACAACTTGATACTTGTGTTATAGCTGCAACAATAAGTGGATTGAACTACATGAAAAATCCATGAAATTCAATCATTCGTAGTTTTATTCTTGGTGAGAAATTTTTATAGGTGAGCAGTACTTACAAGTAGCGTCAACATGTAGTTTCATTTTTTTCTACTGGGCTACATAATATTATAGTAAGTAAGAATGGTGTTGTAAAACATGCAAATTGAAATTTAATCCCATTAAGCTCTACAAAATAGTATTAAATTATCTCTGATGATGATAAGGTAATTGTTGTGTTAACACCCACTAACAACTTTTTATCAAGGAAATAAAATTGATGTGAATCAGAGATGATGATGTCGACGTGGAGAGAAAGTTTACATGATTTTTGTTATATTAACTGTGTGAGTGTGAGTGTGTGCGTGCACTGCATACCTACTTAATATAATATTTATTATATTATTATAATCGTGAAACAGTACATTATAATAATAAACCATTATTCATTCATTATTATTATTATTATTTGTGCGCACTGAGCACATTATTTACATCAAAATATTCTTGTAGGTACTCTCGTAGTAGAGAGCCAGTAAGTACGTTAAAAATACTGCCAGAGAACAACTTAATATTTTTTTTCTTCTTGGTAGCTGATGTTGGTAATATGTAAAAGTCATTAATTTCTCATAAATCACCATCGTTATTACCGTCTTAAAAAAGAGCTAATTTTATAACAAGAAAAATGCGCAGTGTAAATTTAGTTTTTGAAGAAAACTACTACCAAACTCGCTTAGACGTATATAGGTAGCTATAGAATAATTAATAGTTTTTTTTGTCATCGCGTAATGCCTATGTCATCAACATCGTCGTCATCACTTAATACTAGAAGCAGCCATCAATTTTTTTTCTTGGTAAATTGATAAAACGCTACGCTTGAAGCTATAATAGGATCATGTCGGATTTTCAGCATTTTTTTTGCTGCATGAACGACTTTCGTCATTTGGCTAGCTTCATACGCTACTACGACCAGACAACACTGCATAAATTAATGAATGAGTGGTCATTAGGCATTTCCAAAGTAGCCATTAGACCATTTCTAAATACTTTTAACCCTGTAGGTAATGGGTGATAATGAAATCATAAAATTATATTATTCAGTTTCGCTTCGAGGCCAACAGTACATTAACGGTCATAACTCATAATAAGTCTATTTGATATGAATTTAAAGCCGAAAAACGTGTCCTTTTGTTACGTTAATTTTATATAGCATTTCAACCACAAAAAGACATTTTAAATAGTTACACGCATCATTTTTATTGTCCATAATGACTAATGACAATCATTTCAATGAAAACTAACGAAAATTAGAGTATTTTCCATAATTATTGGTTATTCACATTGAAAAAATAATAACACATGGCCAACGTGATGATGATGATGATACAGAACTTTTTAAAATTCTACAAGTTCAAAAGTAAAGATGAGTATGACTGTAACTCAATTTTTTTTTTCAAAATTACTGTCGACACTCTGGAAAAAGGAATTTGCTTAATTCCATTTATATGCTTTAACATTACTTTGTTTGTTTGTCTGCACCCTCAATTTCGGCTACTATTCCAATTCCCTTGAAAAAATACTTGGTTAATTAATTACACGATTTCAGTGCCAAACTGGGTGTGCTAATTCAATAAAATAGTCGTCATCATTAGGATTAATTAGGTTAGTAAAGCAAATGATCCTAAAGGAAAAGAGCGATTGAACTTGCACCATACGTGCGGCTGCTTTCTATATCATCTTCTTCCTCTGTGTGTGTGGGCTGCTTGCTGCTGGCGTACATAATTGTACACATTACATTACGGGTGTACATAATTTTGTAGTAATGGTCAGTTACGTGCGAGCCTGCAATAATATTAGCGTGTGTGGCAGCAGGCAGGCAGGGGCAAGTAAAGCGTTTTTAATTAGATCACGCTTGCATGCCTTCCTCAATTGAATCGGCAATGATTGCAATAACGATGGAGGATAAATGAATAGAATCCACACACTGTATACATTCATACATACCGACTCGACCCATTTTTGAAATTCAGCCAAAAACTCAAAAAAAGGGAAGCCTGTAATAATTAGGAACAGGAAAGGAGAGTAATCGAAGATTAAGTAATTTTCTCATAAAACCCCGATTCATTTTTATACTGACAATTATTACTATCGGCAGACTGACACACTTTGTTAATTATTATCACTTACGGTTATTGTTACTGCCACACGGAAAGCGGAAAGTGTACTACATATACACATAATATGTATATATAAGCATTACACACACGTAAATTGTTTCTTACAAATGTACACAGCTAATCTGGTAAAGATCAAAGGATTATGGACAGAATGTGAGAAGAAAGCTGTATGAAATGAGACAGGTAACCAATTATGCTAGCTAAAGAAACAGACTGCACTGCAGAAACAACAGCAAACAAATAGCTCATTAATTATACCATTTATCTTCATTCCTATATGCTCATCCATATTTTCTAAACCGGCTGCTCAAACAATCTAATCCGAAAAAAGTGAACGCGATGGATGATGATGCAGTGATAATAATGCACCAGAGCACCCTTCTTGCCAACTTGATTAAAAATGCAGTGACTTCATAAATATTACCACCATATGCTACCAACTGGTAGTAGTAATAGTAGTAGCATCATCATCATCATCATCATCCTCATCGCTTCTTGCATTTAAATTAACTTGAGGTGGTGGTGGTGGTGGTAAGACTAACAGCAAAGTGCAGTTGGCTCCTCATCAGAATTTTAAATGGGTTTGTTGAGTTTCAGTTTGAGCAGCAATATTAATTTAGACCAACGCGGTAGGTACTTTTGAGTATTTGCAAACTTAATATCAGCAGAACAAACAAACAAACATCAGCAGAAGCAGCAGCAGCATAATTCCATTTACTTTAGACCGGCTTGTATGCACCTTTACAAATTAAAGTTTTAGGACAAAATTCATCAGACACAATAGACCGTTTAGTGTGGTCGTCGTAGTGTAGAGTATACAAATATATATAATCTACGAACATGTGTAACTTTGAGTGTTTAGAGTGATAATGAATTTGCTAAAAAAATTGTATGGTTTCTTGTGCTAGCTTTAAAAAAATTAATACCTATCTATATGCAGTATAAAATATAGCAATATAAAAATGAAGGGAAATAGGCTATCATTTCAAGTCATCTTTTCAGTACACTGAGCAAAATGCACCTGCTACTCGTAGAAAGCCGTGTGTGTGTGTTTGTGTAGCCGTGTGTGCTCAACTCTCAACAGAGTTCATTATCATTATAACACACGTAATAATAATTCCTATCACTACTACTACTACTACCGCTACACTACACAGAGAGGCTCACGTTTTGGCAGTAAAAAAATGAAACAATCTATTTTTGTTGCGATTCTTAATCGCAATTTTACGTTTTATGACAACCTAACACTATGGGCTACTATTTCTCCTTTTCGTACTCACCCTTTGCAAAAAAAGTGCATATATAAGTGCATGTAGGTATAACTATTATTTGTATGTACATGAATTATGTTTATGAGCTGGTTGATAATTTGTACACGTAGATATTTCGAGGGTACTTTTATTTTTAGTTGTTGTTATTCGTTTGCTTGATTTGTTGGTTGAGTGAAACATACTTTTTTTTTGTTCTTGACCATGCCAGTAGAATAATTGAAAGGGTACCAATATAATATGGGATACGGTAATAAAAATGCATATTGTACTAGATACATCGACAAAATGAAAAAATATTAGAGAATCGTGTAGTCGAAAAAATTAGCTTTTTTTGCTAAAGAAAAGTAAAGGTAGTACACGTGTAAAGACGGACCTCCTGCTTCCACGGATGAATAAATTCGATAGAAAACTTCACTTGTTTGAGTTTCAGCTATAAAACTGCAAATACAAGTTCAATGGATTGTAAAGTTGAAATTATATTCTGATCATAAATAAATAATAGTGTGTGTAGGGAGTTAAATTCATAAATTTGCAAATGATGTCCTATTATTGGAAAGAAAAGTATAAAAAAAGCTGATCAATGACTTGAGTTACAAAGTTGTAAAGTAAAATAGAGATACTTTATAAATTTTACAAAGTGTACCTATACCATATTTTTGCATTGCGATTAACAATGAATTACTAAATAAACGAAATGGAAATTATTTTGCAGATTTAATTGCTAACGCCGACACACCACGTGCTTATTTTAATATCAATAAAAAACTGCAGCTGACAATAACTGATTTTACAAAATTGTCTTGGCTTGGTCAATTATTTTCTTTGTTTGGTTAAATTTAATATGACTTTTTATTGATATCTATGTGAAAGTATTTATAGATAGATAATAAAGACTGGGCAACATCGTCAAGAAAATAAAGTTGAAAGTTTCAATCATTTATTTACAATTTAGAATGGAAAGGAAGGCAAGTTTTTGACCAGACGTACAGACATGCATACAATAATCTATTTAAAAAATTTGCAGGTTAGCGCTATAGACATGTCCATTCATCCGTGCAAAAATTTAACAATTTTATATTCACATTTTTCATTGTTCATCCTGATTATCTGAAAGACCATTTTTATAAATCTCTCTACATTACCCCACATGTGTATCACATTTTGAGCTCATTTTCATTTCCCCTCCTACTTTGTATACGATTTTTCTATGTCAGAAGGAATGAAAGAAAAATGCAATCAGAGTGCACTGAAAACTGCAATGCTGCCGCTGCGCTGTGCTGTGCTGTTGCGCTGCTGCTGTCATGATCAGAGTACGCGATAGCAATAAAAAGGTAAAAAGGCCTGTATCTGTCTGTTGGGGTGTGTCTCCTATCATCACCAATCTCCTTCACTTGAGTAAGCCAGCTTCAATTTGCTAATCATCAATCGTCATCATCATCATCATCACCATCGATGCCCTATACTATCTCCTCGGATCATTCATCAAAATCTTGAAAATTTACAAAGTGAATTTCTGTACTGTTTTTTTCTATATAAACGGCAATATAAAAGTTTATACTCTGTTCCTATCTCTCTCTCTCTTTCATTCCTCATCTAATCGTAATCTATAATCTGCTTTAACAAGCCAATAAAAATGTTCCCAGATCTGAGAGTGTGTTCTTATAAGAAGTTGGAAAAATGATTGATTTTAAGCATGTGTGTGTGTGCCAGAGCAGCAGTGCAGTGCAGTGTTGCATTTAATATCTGCAACAAGGCAGATTGATTTTATTTCAAAGAGAAAACACTTTTTTAAATGCATAATGCCTATTGGTATATGCACAATATACATTTCTACCTACTTCACCATCGCCATAATATTATTATTACCTTTCAAACACATGCGCATATTTGGATGCCTATACAAAACTATAAGTACTTTGTATTCATATTTCTCTCGTCGTGGAAAAAAGATATTATATTTACTTTAGAAAAAGATGTGTCATTTTTTAACGAAACAGCTCTTCTGCAGACTGCACAGCATCATGGCATAATATTTAGTTTGGCAAGTGAGCAAGTTTATTATTGCTCATCTCAGCATCTATCCTCTCTTTAGCAAGTTGGTAATAATAAGCCATAAAAATATAAAGTTGTTATGTGTTTTTTTTTTAAAAAAACTTGTATGATTTATGCTTTGTTTTTCTTCACTTGACGAATTATTGAGTCTGCGTCTGATGCAGTATTTGTGTATGTATGTACACATGTCCTTGTACTTGATTGACTTGCAAAATACCCGACTGACATGGAGTGGATGTGATTATGTTGCTGCTGCTGCTGCTGCTGGAAGAGAGAAGGAGAAACGGGGAATTATGATAATGATCAGTCATTTCCTTCTTTCATGCCATCGTGCTGGATTGGCTGGATTTACTACTACCGCTGCTGCTACTGTGCTGTCGTAACGCTATGATGTTGGATGGATTGTATGTATAAATATTATGTTTTTGCAGTGTGCTCTATTCTATGACGAAGATGATTATATGATGATGATGCGAGAGATGAGGCTTAAAGGGAATAATTTTGCAGGGAATCTAGCGTAGCGAAGCGTAATTATTGGCTTACGTTTTATCTACCTAGAGAGACAGAGACGCTGTCTTGTGAGCTTTTTCTGTATTTATCAACAGTATCCAGTGTTGTTTTATTTTTTTTCGAGAGTCGAGTCAGACAATCAGTTGAGCTTTTCTAGTCATTTACTCACTCGCTCTCATATATTTATTCTTTCTGGCTACTAATTTCGGTCTACCAAAGATGACGATCTTCATCATCATCATCGTCATCACGTTAAATACTTTACTGCTTCTAGTTTTCTGTTCCACAAATTGTATTCCATTATTCACTTTTCACTCATCTCATCATGCATAAATTTACCTCTGCGAAATGCACACATAATAATTATTATTAGCATTTTTATATACATTTGGCGAGAGAAAAACTAAATTATTATACAATGTGAGGTGAGTATTTGCCACAAAGTATATGTACATGCCTACATGCAAGCCATGTTTTTTATCAACAACAAAAGTAACAACGCAACGAGGACGCGGACGCTTACTCGAGGATAATTATTCGACAAGACACCAGACCAGACCAGCAGCAGCAGCAGCCCAAGCGTACAGGGAAGAAAAATAAGTTTTTGTAAATTAGCCCACTACGATGACTGCACATGCACTGCACTGCCTCTCTGGACTGGACATTCACGTAAAAATCATGCCAAGCCATCAATGCAATTTTGTGAGTCATTCAGCATTCATATTCAACTGGCTACGGTGATAGTGATGATGACGATGGATGAGGGAGGATAATGGTGTGCATTTATGCATGCACGTACAATGAACAATGGTACCATTAAATTCACAGCCACCACCACTACTACCATCATTATTATTAGCATCGTCTATAGTAGAACAACTGCCGAAGCCAAAAAGAAGCATTCATTGCATTGCATTTCTGCATTGTTTTTCTTTGTATGCCCGTGTTTTTCTTTGGGTCTTGTCTTGTCTGTCTGTCTACCTGTTTTCTTGGAGGCCTACATTTATTTATTATTATTATTATTATTCTAAATTCTCTAGCAATTCCTAATTGTTTTTTTCTGTCTTCATCATCACGTGTTTGTCCCTTTCAATGTGCAAGCTATTATTATTTCCATTACATAAATATTTATTGTGCTGTTGCAGCTACCACCACTGCTGCTACTACTATTTCTTACTAAACTGTCACTGCACAAGGTGGTGGTACTACTTACTGCTGCTGCTAAAAATGTCATGATGATGATGATGATGAATCATGACTATCACTATCACTTTTTTGTCCGCCTTTCTTCGTCGTCTTTCGTGATGTTCAATCAAGTGTGTGTTTATATGCGGTATTTCTTAATGCTACTATTGGGGACAAGCTTTATTTTTTTAAAATATCGACAATAATAAGAGTTAGCATGGGCTAAAGTAATATTGAAGAAAAAGGTTGTGCGTAGCTGCAAGCACAAAAACTCATTCTCTTAGAGTTCCCTCTCCTCCTTTTCTTCTTATCCCTCTGCTTTACTGACATGGCGTCGTTGTCGTCATCAAAAACCGAAAGTCATTTAGTTTTTTTTTTGCATTATGCATTTCGTAATGTGTATATAAGTCATGTTACAGCCGATGATGGTGTTGTTGCACACATTGCACTCTTTTCTTGTAGAAAAAAAATCAAAAAATCTCTTTCTTCAATTCGCTGATAAAAGTCATGAAAAAAGGATTCCAATTAGATGAGTCAGCAGAAAACGAGAAGCAGCAGTATTAACAGCGTCGTCACATTGTCATGATGATGATGATGATGATGATGATGATGATGATAATTTGCTGAACAGCCCATGTCAAGCTAGCGCAGCGCTCTCTGCCTCTCTCTCTCTCTCTCTCTCTCTCTTTAAAGCTCAAACGTATTAAAAAAGAATCCTTCAGTCAGTCAAGTCAATCTCTTTTGCAGGCACACAGAAAAAGTATACTCACAGGTTCTTAACAAAAATCTCTCAACCGTGGAGGACCACATATTCATACATTCATCACGAGGAGGATGATGATGAGCATAACTTGTATATTGAGTATCATGGGAAAAATATATCATCTTGCTAAAAGCAAAAAAGCAAGCAGGAGGTTCACTCACTCAAGTAGGTAGGTAATAATATATTACATGATATTATTATTCCTGTGGTTTTTTAGTACACAGTACACAACACAAAAAAAGCTACATATATTTTTCCTCCCGTGGAAAAAAATTATTATTATGGGAAGAAATACAATATTGTTTGTGTATGGTCCATAATGTGACACAAAAGAAGACATGAGTTGTTGTACAAAGTTTTGTTGTCCCGGTGGACAATTTTAATAGGTAGTTATGGCGAAAAAAAACATGATCCCTCTTGTAAGTACAACACATTATACAATATTATACCACTGCATTGAATTGAAGTACTAAAACCAAGTTGGCTTGGCAGTTTGTGGCGATTGAATTGCATCTGCACAAAAATAAGCTTACTACTACTACTACTACTACTACTTATATGACAACGACAACGACTATGGTACTACTACTAGTACTATGTATAACTATTATTATTACTATTACAGCATAGTGATTGCGTCTCTCTTTTGGTGGAAAAATGAGTCTCGTGTGAATTGTAAATCTCTCTCGCTCAATAATAAAGCTCGTTGGTATGGCGGTATAGCGCTTGTACATAAACATGAGCATAAAATTCATTCCGGCTAAAGAAGAAGAAAAGAGTGAAAGAGACCAAAAAGAGAAGAAAAAGGCAATAATAGAGAAGAAAATGTTGTACCAAATTGCTTTACATTTTTGGTTCAGATGTTCAGATGACAAAAAAGGAAGAAGAGATTTTAAGTTATGATGATACTATGATGATGATGGTGGTGCAAGTGGAAGGGAAAAAAGGGTTGAAAAAAGATGAAGAAAAAAAGAAGGGAATATATTTGGAAGGCAATATTTAAGGGAAAAGTGGAAGAAGCAATACCGGTAGTGAAAAGTAATATAAAAAGTGAAATATGTGGAGCAGTAGTGGCATCAGTAGCAGCAGCAGTTGAGTTGAAGTAGTCCTCCTTCTGGTTATTGTGTTGCCTTTTTTTCTCTCTTCTTCTTTTTCTTCTTGCCATATTTATTTACTTATTTTCTCCAGAAGAAAAAAAGGGAACCACTTTGCTGCTACTACTACTTCGGGTGCTTCTTCTGGTGCTGGTCCTTACTACCCGTGCAGTAGTAAAATAATGGGAATGGGAAAGAATAAAAGAAAACGTGCTACTGGAAGAAGAAGAAAAGATTCCATTCCAGAGCAAAAAGAAACTCATCATCGTGTGATGTGATATGATGATATTTTTTCTACTTTGTTGCCACTGCCGCTGGTATATTATTCCGTGCCTTTTTTCAACTACTTTCGCCTGCTTCAAGTTTTGCTCTTTGCTCTGTTTAGTGTGAGTGTGTGGAGAGTGAAGATATTTTTGCCAGTTATGCATCTGCAATGCGGCACCACCTTCTCCTCTCAGCCATTTACTTACTTACTTACTTACCACTGCTTCTACACACGTACATACGTACGTACGTACACACACACACACAACAGCCCTTTTAGAAATTCACAATGTTGGTCGGAGGAGCGGAGTGAGTGTGGGTAGTCTCGTCTAGCGATAAAAGGCTTTTAGTAGAGTAGAAGTAAAAAGGGAGCAAAAGTAGTGAAAAAGCAGCAGCAGCAGCGGTTTGAGCTTTTCTTAATATCACATTGCATGTACCTACTTTGTACTTTGCTGCTTTTCACACTGCTAAAAGTAAGTTTTAGTTGCCTTGAATTCAAACATTTATTTTTTTTCAGTCTACTCATGTTCAGCGTGTTCCACAAAATGAAAAAGGAAAATGTACCGTGTGACTGGGAACAGGAATGAGGAGCTGGAGAGACACGACAAAATGGAAAAGAGTAGAACACAATGTTTCTTTACTAAACTATAATATGCGTTCACGCTGTAGAAATTTGCTATTGGGGGAATGTGTGTATGTGTGTGTGTGAAGGAGAAATAAATGCTGGGAGAGAAAAAAAAGAGGACTTTTGGAGGGAGTTGTATGTCCTCTTATAACATGGTTGAATGAATGTACCTTGAGAAAAAAAGGCTAACAACTTAACTGCCTAGATATTATATGGTAGCAGAAGAATGATACGATGATGAAACAAAATGAAAAGAGTCGCAAGACAGCTAGCAAGCATGAAAAGAA
>JAHZMT010001251.1:0-24589 GCA_027743785.1 Sinhomidia bicolor
CGTTCCCATTGGGTCCCAGCTAACGCAAGGCATGCTACCTCTTTCCAAAGTTTGAAGAACTTGAAGGCTCCATTCTTCTGATTCCAAATTGCTTATAGTGATATTTGTATGATGGAGCGACTGATTAATGCTATGATTCCAAGTTGGAACTTCTGGTTCCTCCGTTTTCGTCCATAACAAAATTCTTCCATCACGGCCTGCAGAAACTAAGATTTCAGCTACTGGTGACCATTCAACACTAAATACCCAATCTGTATGCGCTTCTAATGTGCTTTCCAAAATCCACTCGTTTTCTTCAGTACAACTAGAAAGGCGAAAAAATGAAACGCTTGCACATTTTACTAACATTCAAGTTTTTGAAATGTAATTTAAATGTAAGTGTGCCGTTCCAAATACGCTTTATTACAACCATTTTTACCTCCATATTTTTACATTATAGTCATTGCCACCAGAGGCGAAGCGCTTGCTACTGGAACTCCAATTTACACTTTGACAGCCTAACTAAATTACAAAAAACAATAGTACGCAAATAATTCAAAAAATAAAACAGGTATATACCTGCATAAATATAAAACAGTACTAAAATTACCTGATGCACCTTTGGAATAACTTCTGACGTCCAAAATTCATGCTCATTTGCTGATAAAATGGAAACAGATCCATCTGAACTTGCTGTTGCCAGCAATGCCCCAAACTGCGGTGCAGCCCACGCGACGGAGTTCACTATTTTTTTTTACAAAAGCATAGTCAATAGTAGAAAATTATCTGAGTACTTTCTCCATGTCGCAGCTCCGAAATATAGGATATTTTCTAGATTTGATCCAATAGATATCAATATCCATTACTTACCCGAAGATTCATGAACACGCTTGTCAAAAAGTGAATTCCATTTGGATGAGTCCCTGTCGGTATCTGTATTTGCTTGTTTCCAAATGATAACACGACCATCGTAACATGCTGAAGCGAGCAAAGACCCAAACTTTGGATGAGACCATGATAATTGTAGCACCTACAAAGTGCAGTTATTAAAATTGCAATTATGTGCTTACACCTTCTCATAATACCCCATTACTTTCATCACTGCACCAATCAATAGCAAAACTTTCACTACTATGCAGTATGCACTATAATGTGCAATGGCTTATGTTTGATACATGATTCATTATGCTGATGCTATCGTTTATGCATTGTTCGCAAAAAAGGCATGCTTATTTTTAAATCAATAGTAAGTCTCCAGTCCTCAACATTACTAGTAACTTTTTTATTTCTTACCGGTCCATCATATCCTGTTAAGACAGCTAGTTTATGATATCCCACCGCCCCGGTGTCAGTGGCAGTACGGCAGTCAACAGCGAAAATTCTTACTGACTTATCTGAAGAAGCTGTTGCTAATTTTGTACCGTAATAATCCATTTTCGCATCATTCTAGAATAGACAAAAAAGAATGTCAGTCGTTGTTTGTAAAAATGTGGCTGTAGGTGTAGAAAGAAATGGATTGAAAGGTTTTACACTCACAACTTGAGCTTCATGATCAGTATTAAACGCTGTTTGCTTCTTGATAAACGAGTTTTGGACATCAACGTGGCTACTTTTATGATACAGCGTTGTATTCGAAGTGGAAAAATGCACAGATGCACTTTTCTTTGGGTTAACTCCTTTTTTCATTTTTAACTTAAAAATATGAAAATGTAGGTCTCAACTTAGCAAGATACCACTGATCGTTCGTGGAACAAAAAAGTCACAGTCACAATCACAACAATACTTTTAAGTAATTTTCCTGTTTCACTATTTATGCCTAATTTAAATTTATTAATAAACAATGCTAAAATATATTTATCGAATTAAAACTTGGAAGCAACGGAAAACTTTTAACAGTAATCATTTGCAATTTAATTATTATTTCCCATATTCACAATAAATTCGACAAATTCTCACTTGGTCTGAAAAGAAACTTTTAAAATATGATTTGACATTGACACTGGTGATGACTGCCAAGATGTAGATGCCAGCCAGAAAGATCATAACCAAATAATGACTGTTTCTAAATGATTTTACACATGTAATTTTGTTAATGTCGCGACGGTAAACAAGATTTTAGGACAAATTCTTACAATTCAATTCAAATTCAGAGACGCAGAAAAAATGCGAACAAACAGACGCACATGACGATCGGTTAGAGGATGTACGAATCGTACACCTTAATAATGGAGATGTTTAAAAGATGTAATACAAATGCTAAAAATTGAACGTGAACGCTACGAACAAAATTTATGTACATAAAAACTTGCAGAGTCAAAGTAATTATTATACAAAATATGTCAATGCTTTGTACTTATCTATTCATTTTTCTTTGTAGAAAGCAGTG
Organism: Sinhomidia bicolor; assembly: GCA_027743785.1. Classification (NCBI taxonomy): domain Eukaryota; kingdom Metazoa; phylum Arthropoda; class Collembola; order Entomobryomorpha; family Entomobryidae; genus Sinhomidia; species Sinhomidia bicolor. The sequence continues at coordinate 2,366 of JAHZMT010001251.1, forward strand.
AAACCTCACATTGTGGAGGAATTTATATTTTGTATTTAAATGCAAATGCTAGTTAAATTGCTATAACTTGAGCAATACGAAGTAAAAATTTTATTTTACAAAAAAGAAAATAATTATGTCTACTACCAACGTTTCAAAACAAGTAGATTTTTATATAATGTGGAAACTACATTATGGATTTCGATTGGATTCATCCAATTTTCAAAGATCATGACTCATCATGACGATGTTGCTCATTCGGATCGGAATTTGATAATTTTAAAACTTTGTCAAACATTTTCATTGTTTTATTGTTTATTTACGTTTTACGTTCATCATCTCGTCTATAATTTCATACAAACTTAAATCATAGTGCTAGTACTACATAATGAAAACTAATTGTAAGTTGTAAGTATATTTGATTAACACAGTAAATATGGTATGTAGTATACTTTCTACTATACGTATATATTATACATAAAAATACTATATAACCGGGCTTAATTACTTCAAAAACAATAGTGAATAACCCGACGGCGCGTCAGTCTATTCTTGGTTCAGTATAGTATAGGTGTACACAAGTATACCGTTGTTCGAAAACATTTAATTTCATTTAATTTTTACAAATAGATAAAAGCAAATAGGATATTAAGAAGTGTGTGTATATGTATTAAAATATCGTCCTTACTATAATATAAATCAACTAAAAGTAATGCATGTACAAAATCGTTGACTCTTAATAAAACGTTATATTCCTATTCAATATCATATCAGTAATTAAAAATCCAGAAATTAATTTTAAAAAAGTTAGGTAATACTTTCTGGCTAATGACTTGACGTACAAGTTTCTTGGAATCTAAGCTTGCGGGCGGAATGACGAAAAAATGTGCTGTAATAATCTAACTCGTGATATAAGGGCAAACAAATGAAGATAAATTTGGGAACACCAAACAGTATATCCACTCCTGTCAACATGATTATCCCACCATAAGAGGTAATGGAGCTTTGGAACTATCGCTTTCATCAAATATGGAGCAGTCAAGCACAGCAATTTAAGCATCTGCATACAAAAGAAAATTTTTTCGTAAACAAATTGACCAACTAAAACTACCAGTAATATTAAAGTTTTATTAACTTACGTTTTTATTAAAAACACTACTGAAGGTTCCATCATCGGTTCTACTTGTTTCTTTAGACGAACACAGCCAAAGAATTGAGGATAAGAAGCCGAAGAAACACAACCAGTTCAAATCAAAGTATCCGTTGATAGCTGTAACGTCATACCATTCGAAAAGCACCACAACCAGTTGCTCATTAAATCCTTTCTTTTCATCGGAATACAACCACTGATCAAGTTCGAGTTTTTCTATATGCAGAGGAGTCAATAGCAAACTCGCAAATGTAAGGAACGGGAGAATCATGGATGATACGATAGGTGTGACTAACAACAACAGAATTTCTTTCTCGACGGTTCCTCTGCAATACAATTCAAACAAAACGGAATCGGTAAACAGTCATATTTAATATGATAAATAAATCACAAAATTCTCACCTCTCCAATCTTTTGAAGAACGCTAGGGCATGCATAGCCAGTCTCATTTTGGCTACAATGCCAACGTTGTGCCAAATAACAGGGACTAATTTCCGCAAAAATGGAGATGTCCTGTTGTACATGTGCTCGTGAAGGAAATAAGCATTGCGCATAATTACCAACGCCAAAGTTGGAACAAGAGCACAAATAAACATTTGATGACCCATCTTGTGGTGTACCACAAAAAAACAATAAACGTTTTAATTTTTTAAAAGTATTAATGCTAGCATTAATTAATTAAAACATTTACCGATAGAAACGAGACAGATGGCTTTCCTCTTGTATACAATATTATTTCTGAAACAACAATCCATGCATACACACATGCCAGAAATATTAACAAATGTTCCCAGTAGTATCCAGTTTTGATAAGCAAGAAATGAACATCCATGCCCATTGTTAGAGGAAGCATGCGTAACTGATCATTCTTCACATTAATAGGATAGTTTTGTAGGAATTTGAAAGATGACAACAGATTCAACAACGAAGGACCCACAAAGACCATCACGATAGATGGTAGCAGGATCCTGTTGAACTCATCTCTCTATTCAGAATTACAATAATTAAAAAAACAATAATGACTGACTCTTTACAACACAGTGGTTACTAATTTGATCATTAATTTATAACAATATACAAAACTAGTGCAACCAAACTTACTGCTAGCCTTATGAGTCCCATCCTTTCGAGTTCTGTCAAAAACTACTTCCAGCAAATGGACAATTTACTGTTGTCACTTATCACTTATGACGGAATGAGCAGTTTGAAAATGGATTGCTACAAAACAAAAGAAACATCCACTCAGAGAATAAAGAAATTAAATTAATTATATCTCCTCAATACATAACGCATCATACATAGTTATCATTAGTTGGTACGCAAAAGTGTTCTCACAATGTTTCGACTTTAAGACAGGTCAACTTTTATTACCTCTCTGCAATAAACAAGTTTATAGATTTTGCTTCTCATACCGGCAATTACTGACAATTACAAAACTTTTTACTAAAATTGACTGGAATTGAAAATAGATTAACTACTACTACCACAAATTTACTTTAGCTATCATCAAAATCACATCAGAGGACAAAAGTTTAAAGTTTAAAAACGCTGTGACTTACTGTCATTTTTAAATAAGAATTTGAAATAAGACCACAGAGTTGACAAGTATATTACAGCTTAACGCTTCGTACTGACAATTTAAAATATAAATAATATAACTTACCGGTCACTAGCTCTCCTCTGATATTGACTTGTCGCCAGACTAGATCATGTTACATAAATTAAACACAGACAACTTAACAGACAGTTTAAAGTTAAAAGTAAAAGTACAATTAACTAGGACATCAAAACGAACAAACTAAATCAACAAAGTGGATGTCACAATCGGAGACAGATGACAGATCATAATATTATTGTATGTTGTTGTGTTGATAATAAATAGAAAAAATCCATTGCACCACCACCACCACCACCACCAGAAAAGACGTGCATACTATTTTGTTGTACTGTTACTGTACAAAAACACAAACAAGGAACTTCAAACAAACAGAGCGCAACGTCAACTTCTTAGTAAAAGCCAAGCAGAGTAGAGAGGTACATGCATATGGCTTAGCTTAGAAAATAGGGAAACTGGAACAGGAGAAAGTATGGACATTGCAAAGAAAGTAGAGTTTTCAATTGAATGTTGCATGGGACAGTAGGATTATGGGGTTGGATAAAAACACAAGAAAATATGACAAGTACAAGCGTTTTCATTTATTTATGAATCTTATGTCGAATGGCTTATCTTAATTATTATGTATAATCGATTTTTATATGTGCAACGTACGAACAAACAGTGCCAACAAAATTTTTACGGTACGGTTTGTGCATGCAAGTCCAAGTAAAAAGAACATAAATTATGCAAGTAGTAAGCTGTTTTTCAAACTTTCTCTGCCACTTCCGGTTGCCTGCTTTCTCCTTTAATCTTTGTCCTGTTGGTTTAAAAAATAAATTATATACTGAAAAATTGACTACACATATACATATATATACGGTTTACTTTTCATATTCTCCATAATTGCAAGTCACTTTCATAACATTTGAATAATAAATACTTGCATACCAATAATTATGCCAAATTGCCGATGCAATCAATACGACAATTTCATTAGCTCAAAGCGTGCTAGGCTAACATATTAAATGACAAAAATCGTTTTATTGCATTTTATCTCAGACTTTTGACTGCTTATAATATTTCTCGTTCAGTAGCAAAACATTCAACAACTTGGGGTGTATTTATACAACATTTTATACAACATTTAAATAAATAAACATTAGTGACAGTGATAGATAAAATAAAATAAATAACGCAATACTATGATGACTAAAACAATTTGACGTTATCCTTCCAAAATTTCTGTATGTCTGTCTATACTATTAACCGACGAGTCAATTATATATGTATAATATAATAGGCAATATCTGACTTGTCAACACAAATGACAGAAAGTTACAACAAAAGTGAAACAAAAATATTTTGTGGCGGTAGCAGAAAAGATTGCGCTACTTGTGCATTATTTTAAGAATCATTAAATAAATTTGTTAGATACTTACTATAACATGTACGTGTTTTGTGATAGCACAAAGTAGGTAAATATCACTGAACATAATAGTTCATTATTTTAAAATGGATTATGATGATGATGACACTTGAGATGCCCTCATTTAATTTTTTCTGATCTAAATGAGTTCTTTGCCTTAGAGTTCTTCGTGAATCTGATCAGAATCTCTGATCTCTGATTCCCCAACTCGTGGTTTGGAGTTCATTTTCTTACGTCTTGAATGCAAAGTGGAAATTTTATCGTATGCATCTTGTATTTCCATAAATTTCTGTTGAGCCTTTATCTTTTCTTCTGGGTCTCTGAATTTGTCTGGATGCCATTGCTTTGATAATTTACGCCATTTTTGTGTAATCTCTTCTTGACTGGCTCCTTTGCCCAATTCTAATGTTTTTAGCGCATTGCGTTCTCCCATTGGATCCAATTGAGTGATGATCTATAAAAAAAGAGTCAACGTTAGTTTATAAAATTCAATTGGTTGAATAAACGAAAATAATTCATTACCAAATATCAATACAGCAAATAGTAATACCTCATTCCACAGTGTTTGCCATCCATGCACTTTGTAATACTGCCAAAGATGACGGAGTGAATCTCGTAGTTCTCTAAACATTGGAGAATTTATCAAGTTGGCCACAGAATCCCTAAGCGGTATGGTTTCACCGTGCTCATTGGTTATACGTAAATTAAAATACATAAAAGATGCCCACAATGACAAATAAATGGTTCCACAGGCGGATAACGCTGCAATTCGTGAACAAATATTCCGCTTTTTGGGCTTCCCTTTCCTCCAACGAACTTTATAATTGAATGCGAACGCAGCCAGCCATGTACTCCATTGATATTTCGGATTTGGCATTGTATAAAATGGCAGTGCAAGATACGCCGCGATTATTGTAGGAAAAATGGGTCCTTCTTGTGAGCCAATATTTCCAACAACATGAACACCTGAAGCAAATATATAAAACAGTAATTACTTTAGCAAACGTACTAAAGACCTATGTTATTATATGCCAGAATTTGAAATTATAAATTACCTATTGCCGAACCTATTGGTACCAAAACTACTAGCCACCACAAACTAATACCAGCAATAGTCTCTTCCGGAATTGCGCGGAAGGCCACCCAGCTAAGAAGATTTCCAAAAACGACTTGACCAGCAAATCGATAAAATGAAAATTTTGGCTAATCAACAAAATTTACAAAAAAAAGTATTCAGATACTTTTCACTCTGAAAACAAAGCCTAGGTTTTGAGAACTAATCAGAGTTTTCTGACTTAAAACAACGTGGAAAATCAATATAATTCATACAAATATTAAAATTGATTACACATTTTTCTTACTTTGGACCTATGACGCTCCTTTTCCTCGACCATCTTCTGATATTTTGTATTGAAATTGGCATGCTCAACATACCTAAACACATAGTTTAATAGAAACAATTAAAATGTAGTAATAAGCTTTACGTTTATAGATAATGTCATTCACGGGATTGTTAAGTGGATTGTTAAGCTTTACGTTGCTAGCATATAAGTTATAGTTTTTTGCACAAACAAAAAACTAAATGTACTGTACATGTACTGAATTACTTTGACATGCGAAAGAAGTCCACAAGTAGTCCGATTCCTCCATATCCACCGACTAGAGCCCACCAGACAAACGCTTGTCGATCACGACCTAGGTAAAAGTGGTGAAGGCCACACCATCCCCCAATGACCCACAAAATGTATGCAATTGTAACACTTTTCTCCATACTTGACTTTTACTTTAACCAAAAAAGCAGTGGAAGTGAACATGGACACTCGACAAGAAGGCATGCAATGATTTTGCTGATAAAAGATAGATGCTTGAGAAAATTAACGCAGTGCCGTAGTAAACTATTCACGTAACATGGACACTTTTAACACTTCACTAACATAATAGACAGACAGCGTGCACAACAATAACCTGGAAGTTGTGCATACACATACTTTTTACTCTTGTTATTTACACATTGGAGTAGAAGGAGTAGATAATATAACTAATTTAATTTCCTATTGTTCTCGATTTCACGCAAACTAGAAATGAAGATAAAGGTTAAAACTAAAATAATATATACCTAATCTAATATTATTCTAGTGTGCACGCTATAATATAGTTTCCTCTATACAATTGTTCCAATATTTCCAAAGAACATACGCGCATGTAAGTTTGTACGATTCACAAATTGAATGCACGCAGCGACAAGGCAGATACGGGACAACTACTAAGTGCAAAGTGCAATCGCAGGAATACAAAAAATTTCCTTTGGTTTGTTTTGTATTATTACTATACAATTTTCTGAGAACCTGTACATTTTTTCGATTCAAAGCAAATCAAATCAGCAACACTCATTTTAAACGTCTATTTTGATTTTGCATTGCATGTCACTTCTTACAAACTTGGAAGTATTTAAACGGTGCATAGTTTACGTCATATAGATACATATGAAACTACCTTTCCGAAAATCTGAGCACAGTTTCATTTAGCGGACAGCTATATAAATATAAAATCATAAAAACAGAGTTAAACTTTTTTACGTGTCACTTTCTAACGGTTAGAGTAAAACTATAGCCTATAAGTTAATTAGCTTTCCATATTACAGTACAACTACTCTCCGTCTTCGGTGAACGGTAAAATGACTATTATTCGAAACACTTACATGGTAAGTATGCTATAATGAAACAATATTTTTGTCCACCACGTCGTGACGTGCAACTAATGATGTTCAGTCAGATTAATGATAGCTCCTTTATCAGTTTATCACTTATCACGATTGAGTTGAGCGTGTAAACCACAAACAAACATTGACATTGACATTCAAATGGGCATGCACACACCTATTACTCTAGTACCAAGGTATAAAGATGCAAAATCAGGTTACAACAATTCCATCATCATGTAAGAATTGCAACCCAATGTTATTTGTGCTTTACATAATTTATAAGTTTTTTCATGTATTTAATATTTTCTCATGTAAATAAGGAGAAAAGTTCAAGTAAAAACGCATACCTTGTTGTAAGCACAAAAAATGCATCTAGGTAATTTATAATAATTGTGTCAATTGGGAGAGAAAATATAGAACAGAACAGTGAACAGACATACAGAAATACTTTTAAAGCTTTTAAGTAGGTTCTTATGAATGTTCTATACTGTGAGTACGATTTTTAAGCTGTAAAAGCAGGTACCAAAGTTTAAACATGTTAATGAAATCTCAGGAAATGTATATCTTAAATGTGTACTGGTACGTGTTCAGTATTTACTCGATTCAGCAGTCGTTCTATGTTGTTTTGTACTATTTTGCAGTTGCGCGTACCCTGCACAGAAACATTAAAACATACATAAAACATAAAATTTACAGCAAAGATAATACATAGCTTACACCTGTTACGTTGTGTCTTCTTTAAAAAGCACCTTTATACGCATACGCATATTGTGATTTTATGAGGATACATATATATCCATCCATGCATTGTGTTTTACTTTACGGTGCATATAATAGGTAAAGATTCAAGGTTTAAACAAGAATTCATGCAAGAAAGAATATTCTTTCTCAGTCTGACTGTCTGACTTTCCTGTCTTTGTGAGTCTCAGACATATCTCGAATATGAAAATGGTACCAAGTTAGCTAGCACAACCGGCTATAAAACAGTGGGGGTAAGGGGAATCAATGACCCCCAGACTCGTATGAAAATGGGAAAATCATATCCCTGCCAACTTCCGCTTTCTACGAACATCCATTTCAATTCAATCGGTAAGTTTGGAAAAGTCAAAATATTATAGTTAGTAATTTATATAGGAAAGGCTAATTATGTTGACAAATAACTTTGTTCCTATAATACTTTTAACTGAATTCAGAATATTTCAACATATTTTTTTCAATTTTATTGGAATTTGTATCTAATAATAATGTAGTCATTGATCAGTTTTTTAACACTAATATTTTGTTTACATTTACTTCTTAAAGGGCAGCATAAATTATCCAGTTCTACAAAAAAACTCATTTTGAGATTTGTATTTTAAAATCGATTTATATTTTTTTTAAATATTTGTATGAATCGGCAGTTTAAAATTAGGATAAATAAATTCAAGGCGCTGAAGATTACTTTTGCCAAAAACTTTCTTTTAATCAAACGGTTAAACATTATTTTTGAAAATTTTCGCTCGATTTCTATCTCGTTATCATCGTTTTAGCACTATCATATTTTAAAGTAGTGGTTTAACGATTTTCGAGGAAAATATTTTATTATTTGGCAAGCTTTCGACAACAACTACTGTCTTCTTTTATCTATAATTTATACTTCATAATTTTGCATACAATTACCTAAACTAGTTAATTGCATGGAAGAATCCCACCTAAAAAAACATTAAAATCACATATCCGAACGAAATAAGCTGTAAGCATGTATTTATTCATCAACGTTTTAAAAAGCATATACTAAAGGCATGTTATATTATTGCATCATTTTTTGGATTAAATGACCAACGACTTGCCCCCCACAGATTTGGATGTGTTCCACTGCCGCTGCATTTTGCAATTTATGATATTTGCTATAAACACTGTCAAATGCTTGAAAATAGCATTCAGTTAAACTAAATAAAATGCCTTGCCTGAAGCTATAAGTTACGTTATGGGGAGGGATACTGACTGAGAAAATGAAGGCAATGGAATCGAATGTAATGGCATTGATGAAGATAAACCATGCATAAAATGTTTAAACCTTTGTTTGGTGCGTGTATTTGATTATATGACTACCTATGTATTATAGCATGGTTCTATTTTCAATCTAGATTGAATTTCAATGCCTGACCTAACTATGTCGGACGTTCTGACTGAAAACCGTTAATGATAATAATTAAGAATAATGTCATTTTAAAAATCCCTTAAAAATGAGAAAGAACGTCATGATTAGAAAATATGCGCTATGATATTGTGTAATACAGTCAGTACGCATTCATAGGTGTAACAGCAACACATATTTTCTAAGGGAGGACATAAACTACGGACTCTCAAAATATTCCCACTTATAAATGAGACAAAATCAAGTTTTAAAGCTAATATGTCAAGTTTCATGAGTTAAATTTTACATTGCATGTAGAGTATGAAACAAGCGAACGGTTTAAATCGCAGATACTTATATCTTTGAATTCAAATAGAAACATGTAATATTTGTAATAAAGTAATAAAAATTTATAATTTAGCGAGCCGAAAAATTGAGTTTTATATAAAAATGCTAAGAATTTACTAATACAGCGAGGACATTGTACCCCGTGGAATGATTTTGTCCCTCTGAAAAAACTGTGTCCTCTCTGTCCCTATTAATGCTACACCCATTAATAGACCATGAAATTATCATTGCTACACCCATGAATAGACTATGAAATTATCATTGCTATTTTTGAAATCATAGATCTTTTTCTCTTTATACAGCGTACTTGTAGCCAATAAATGTACATTTTTTATTCAGGAAAAAACTTAATCAACTTAAGCATCGGAATCCTGCGTGACACTGATTTAAAAATTCCAGTATCATTACGATTTTACTGCTTTAGCCATTAGTTCAAAACAGAAAAAAATGTTCTACCTAGCTAAAGATTAAATAATCTCTTGCCAGGCTGAGTGATTGTTTTTTATGTGACTGCAAGTGCATATACTTGTTTAGCGTATGTATGCCGTACAACCGTCATAGTTGATAGGTAGTTATATTTTAATTAGGTGCATTACATGCTATTATCCTTTTCATTTTCAGATTATTATGATTTCAAAAAACTAAGCAGCATTTAGCACATAATAATACAATAAAGGATGTGCTAAAGTATGTACCCTTGCTTGCTTATGCATTCGTCTGAAACTAAAAATTTTCTTTATTAAACTTCTGCTTAACCTTCGATGATTTAGCCTCGCCAGCAAGATGGCACCGTAACGAATGTCACAGACGTGTTATGAACCAATTAATACGATAGTAATAAAAACAGTGGTCCGGAAAATAAAATTCAATACGAAATCCTTTATTTATAGGAAGAGTTTGATAACGTTAACTTAAGAAATATTTCTAGTCGAAAAGTCCAAAGCCCATGTCATCATCCTCCTCTTCGGATTCCTCCTTCTTCTTTTCTTCCTTTTTGTCTGTAATTATAAAAAACAAGATTTGTTACACAACACTTACTAATAGATTTATCAAGTTTAAATTGTTAATTTTAGCATATAACTTACCCTTGCCAGCATCTGCGGCTGCAGCTGCAGGTGCCGCAGCACCACCAGCGGCAGGGGCTCCTCCTCCAGCAGGCATTGAGGCGAGTTTCTTTTGTCCTGCACAAAAAATATAATACGTTTTAAAATTTTGTCCACACTATTTACTGCAACACTGCAACAAACACTCCAAATCCAAGTTTATTGGCTAATATTTGATCAGGTTTAAGGGTATCAGCATCGTTTGTGCAGTCGAAAGATGGTGATAGGTTAATCATCATTGAAATAAGCCATTTTTGTTCCACCAACTAAAATTATTATTGTTGCTTACCTTCTGCTGAAGGGTCAGATTTGCTGCCCAAAACGGCAAGGAGGTACGCACTTACGTAACGCATCTGAAATGTTTAAAAATTACGAAAAGATTTAGTTTTAATCTTTATTGAAAAAACACAATTTCATGGTTTAAAAAAAGCAAATCATCAGTACTATTCAAGTTCAGTTCATGTATACATTCTAAATCAGTAATATGTTCAATATATCGAATAATCAAGACATGACACAAATTTGTTGTCGACCTTTGCTTTACTAAACTTAAATTAATTGGTCAATACTAATACTAAACACATTTTTAACTATCTCAAACTTTCTGCAATGTTATAGCTTTACAAGCACAAGTATGCAAGCTGTGTGTGTGTACATTTCAACAAGTGATAAAGATTGTTAAATACACTTCAAAAATTGGATATCACTGATTATTAAAAACAGCGAAATCGCCGAAACTACAAAAACACGGCAGGTCCTGACTGCAATCCACGTTTTTGTCCATTACTACTACATCTTTTAGTGCTTTAACTCATGTCACATGCTTTGCCTAAATTAATTTTACTGTGTGCTGCAGCGTACTTGTCACTAGCTACCGGTTTTCAAATTTTAAAGAAATATTGTACTGTTAAAAATAAAAAATCTACAGAACAACACTCCGCCTTATCTTACCTTGAATTAATTACTTAAATTTGAAATCCCGACGAAGGAATTAAATAACTTTCCGTTTTCAACTGGAAATTTGTCACTCAGCTTGGAGGATCCTGAATCACCGACTGAACAAATGTGATAAACAGACTATATGGGTGAAGCGTGTCTCAAAATTTACCTTCTGCGCTGTTCTGTGAACGACTCATCGTTCTCGGCTGGCAGGCTCACGATACCCCTACAGCTTTCTGACAACACAAAAAAGTTTGCATGTCTCACTGGCCGGCCGTGTACAAGAATGAGCACTGAGCAGAGCAGTAATAATACACACTCATTACCTCTACAGTAGAGTAGAGGCTCTACTCTACCTCTGACGACGACAAAATTAAATGAGTCTCTTCTGGTAACTTTTACAGACAGCAAGCAAGACAACTTGCGTAGGGTGTAGTGTAGGGTATATGTTTTATTTTTAAGAAACATGAATTTCAATCTTATATTTATAACATCAAGAAAATATGAAAACGCATATTTTGAGTATTTTTGACTGGAAGAACAAAGCGTTTTTTTTACTTCAGGTGCTGCAATATGTGCCGAACTATGCAATTAAAAGTAGCAAGAGTTATCGGTTAACGTCTGCTTAGATGTGAAAATAAGCTAACTGCATTGCATGATTATGTAGTGGTTAATTTATTCTATTCCGATCCGACATATTACGTTATTACGTTGTACATAAGCTAAAGAAATGTTTAAAGTATAAAAACAATAATTACAGAATTAAATTTTCTGATAGCATTTGGATCACAGGATTCAGGCTTACAGCTTACAACTTCGCCTCCATTTCGGAAATTCTACGTATGTTTCTAGAGCAGTCTGGTAAATTATCACTGGTAAGTGGTAACAAAATTTTTGTTTAACTTTCTTACGACTTAGATTGTTTTCTGTAATTGTCTTTAAAACGAACAAAAATAAAAATAAATCATTCTCCTCAAAACTCGTCTAATCAACACATATCGTACATTTTTAGTTTAAAAATATATTTCATTTAATCTTCGTTGCGACCTGATAGGTCATTTGAAGGCCTGATTGGAATGATCAATGGTAACGGCGCATTGGTTTACTAGATGGATGTAAAATGTCAAAACACAACTTCATAAATAAGAAAACTAGTGGCAATAGATTGAAGTTTTCAAAATGAATTTTTTTCTTACACAAAACATTCAATTTTCTTAATAACATGTATCAATCAAACAATTTCCTCTTGTCACAACTTGCTGGAATACCCCATCCATTGTATAACAAAGTACTAATCGCAACCATACAACTTATTCTTGCAAAAAGCATTTATAAAGCCTATTTCCTGTCTTGAATTCAACGATTGACACTGAAAAAAATTGGAGATCCGGGTCGTTCTCCACTGATTTGTTCCACTTTTCATTTAAAATTGGCAGTAAATTTCGTTTGACCCAAGTCGTTTGGTCTCCCAACACCCAAGCACAACTGACATGGAACGACGGATCCTTTAAAAAAATTAGAATACAGAGAACTTACACATTCTGTTGGAGCATTAATTAACTGCTTCTATTACATGCTTACAATGCTCAACATACCTTATAATATGGTTCCAACTGAAAATCAGCCAAAGATGCATCACATTTTTCAACAATATCTAATAAATGTTTTGTTCCAATCACTTTCATACTTATGAAGGTTCGTGATTTCTCGTCATTGGTGTACACGTCAAATTTATCAAAATACAGGTCAAAACTACAATTTATATATAAGCAAGAGAAAATATAATGAACGATAAACCTCTAGCTAACCTTGAACAATTTGTGCACCCACTACTGGGGCCTGGGGGCCATTGAGATCTGGCATTTGCAATAATTTTTTTCTAATGTTGTGTGTGTGCAGTAAACTCACTTTTGACAGCTGCCAATGACATGTTTCAGGTTCTCAGCAAACGGTTCTATCCAGTGATGTCTGAACAATAAGGTACGTGACAACGAAAGATGTTTCTCGTCTAATAAATGTATTGACTGTTCATGCGGTGCTGATATTCCAGTAGTATCACAGATTATTGTATTAAATTTCATTATTGCAGGTGCATTCTCTGGACCTGTGGTAGAATAGTCAAACACGAAATTTTATCACATTAAAATGAAAACATTTAAATGCATTTCATAGTACCTTCTACACTTACACTGAATGTATATGTATGATGCCCAGTTCCCACGCACGTGAGGAAATGACCTTATTCGACCACTGTGCTGTGACGGATTATCCTCTGTATTTTCCTCCTTGATATCAGTAAACATTTGCAAAATATCCACAGGAACCTTTGGAAGAGCATGCGAAGATTGCGAAGCTTCAAAATGTATCTTATTGTCAGTTTTATCCGGTAACTCCGTTTTGGGAGGATATAAAGGAAGATTAGGCTCACAATGCCCAGTTGCACCGTATTTATCATCATCGTTATCGTTTAATAGCCTGGATCGTTTTGAGGACGATTTACCATAAACATCAGTAGCATCGACATCGACGCACGAGAATGACCGCTTGCTGCTGTCATCTTTTCTCGGTAACGTCGAGTTTTCTTTGCATTTCACATCATCCGTTTCACCACAACTACTATCAGAGTCGTATTCTTGAAGTATGCTTAGGCCAGACATTTCAACGACAGTTGTAAATGTTTCATCTCTGAAATGAATATGATATATCAACATTGTTAACACCATATTAGATGGTTAATTATATTAACGCAAAAATATCTCTTAAAAGTTTCACTCTTTACTCACCTTTCTAGAGTTCTGTGGTTTCAACTTTAACATTATTCCCATTTCGTTGTTTAAAAAGTGACAAATACGCAACTATATTTCAATTACGATTACGAGTAATACGAACGAGTTGATTCCGAAATTTATGTAGGTTCAGTAGGTTGCAACGTTGCAAGTACAACAACTAACACAATAAGCATCGCATGTATCATACAACAACATTAGATTATACAAAACCAGCACCGCTGCCAAATTTCGGTTTTATAGGGGCACTGTGATTCACGGTATAAAAGAGTTTTGACAACTCGCATAAAAGAAATAGCTTCGGCTCAGCAGAATCTGAACTGCTGACAGCATTTTTGCGCTGCGTTGGTGCCCTGGTGCGTTGGACTGGACCATTTTCAGGTTCAACAGTTCATTCCAACTGGCATAAAAACAGTTTTATAAGCGCTCTTCGGTTTTGTAAAAATAAAGTAAAATGTTACGCCATTCAAATTGTGAGGTAAAATTCAACTTCATACTTATGTACTGTCAAAATTTGATCTACGTGTCGCTTTTTATTAAGTGAAGGTACATAAGTAGATACGATACCTATATGAGTTTTTCATTCAGATTTATTTCATCAAGAAAGTATGAAATGACAAAAGTGTCTAATTAATAGTCTAATTACCTATACACATTAATATTACATACGCACAATATAGTTCGTGTTTAAAGAATATTTTTTATATTATTTACCTACAACTTAGAAATTTTTCCAGAGAACAAAAACAAAAAGCATGATAAACTTCTTCAGTGACGAATCATCACACTTATATATAATCATTCATTCGTGTTTAAGTAAGTGGTAAAAAATTAATCGTGTTATGAGCACAGATAAAACTGAACTAATTTATTATGAATGAACAGTTTATTTCTAAAATTGCTATAATATATTCTAAAATATATACACTTTGAAATGGAATATCTAAATCAAATGAAATACCATCAAGATTGAATTTAGGCCGTAATACAATATTTTTACTCAAAATCAAAATATTACGTTATTTCTGACAAATTTCTAATAAACAAATTAAAAATTTACATAAATATGAGAAAATTCAAAATGTCGTTAGCTATTAAAGCTAAAAATTAAAATAAATATATAGATATTCAAATCGAATAGCTAAAATTAATAACTTATTTCCTGTACTCACTCACCAATCATAATACATACATAGACAGCAATTATTCATTTAAATCAGTACAGTTTCATTCTCTACCACACCACAACCACAATCTAGTAAAATCACTAGGCCCGAAGATTAAAGATCATGGTTAGCATCATTGCATTTTTCGGAAGATGCCGGGTTGAGCGTAAATACTTTCCACTATTAATGAGTTGTTGCAGTTCATGTTTCAAGGACAGCATCTTAAAAATAAAAGATAATTTCAGTTCTATATAAAGTACTGCTCAATATAACAAGGACCAAAACTTATAATACTAATAATTGTGTTTTTTGTTAACAATCCATATAATTTAAATATTTGAAGCATTTTAACGAATTTCATTTATATTAATCCTACCATAGTGTTGTCCACATGTTTCAACATCCTGTCACAAACAGAGCCTTTTATATCTTCTAGTTCTACCCCTAATTTAACCAAGTCATCAATTTGCGAATCCTGACTGAACATTGAATCTGCCATTGAAGCACCATCATCCGGATCCTGTAGTTTTAGTCAATTTAAGCACTAATCATTACCAGTCATAAGTAAAATATAGCAGTGTGAAGATAATGATTAATTAATTAAACTTTACCAGGTGCATTAGTACAGTTCGAGAATTTTGCATTTTCTCAAAAGCAGCTGCAATTCCAGGATTTTGTTTAGTGTCACTTGGACCAGCAGTAACCCGTTCTTCCACTCTCGGTTTCTTAACAATGGGTTGGTGTCCGCTCTCAGAACGGAAGTGCTTTGAAGTCGGATTTGAACTTACAAATGTCTTAGCAGCAGCACTTTTGGCACTGATATTATTGGTACGCGATACTTTCTTAACATTTGGGGAAGATGTTGAGACTCTAGAAGAAGACTGCTGCTGAGAACCATTAGGAACAGATGCAGAAGCCCCAGAATTCCGTTTACGTATGATGATATCTGCCTTGTACATTTGCAAGGTAAAATGGAAACTATCAATGTAATCTCCAATCTGGAAATGTAATTCGATTACATTCAATTACAACAGCCATAAGATTCAGAATAGCATAGGTATACTAATCTTGTATAATCAGTAAGCAATAAGTAATCAGTATGTTGTGATATGAGTATTGAGTTATATGTTCTCTTTCTTACTTTAGAAGTTAAATTCCAATACCTCTTTTGAGGCGCATTTCGACGATCAGTAATTGTAAACTTGTCCTTTGCCAACTGCAGTTTCTTCCATAACTGTAAGTAACAAACAGTAGTTGGTAGTATGAAACTTGCACGCCATAATTAATCAAACTTTTCAAAGACTTTTAGTAATATTATCTACTGTTAGTACTAACCTGAGAATTTTTGTTGTTGAAAAATTGCAACCACGATAGCTTAAAGTCGTCGGGGTGTAGTTCTAAACTAAGCTTATGGGGAAATTCTGCAAATTCCGGCAAATTGTTCGGAAGCTTCAATTGAAATTTTATTACTTTCTTTTGTCGATTGGTCATTTTGACTACTTCAATTTCCAGCTAACGCTTGACAGTTAAACATACGCTAATACATCAATCCTGCACCCGATCGTGTCAGTTCTGAAACAAAAAAGCTTAATAAAATAATAAAATCATATCCCGTTTTTATTGTCAATTAATAATTGCTCATAATTCACTTCATCAAATTTTTCCGTACAAACAGAATTCGTTTTCATATTTCAAAATCAAAAGATTTCACAAAAGAGTTTATATTTAAAGACTACAACTAAAAAACTACATTATAGCATAGTACCGTAGATATTCAATCCGTCAACTTTCACTAAAGGTGAGTAACCTGCCAAGTCACAAATATCGTCGTGTTGTCCTAAAGTATAATTTATGCAAGTTAAACTCTAAAATATTCACTATTAAGTATATTAATTACGTCACAGGTCACATACAACAAATATTCTTTTATAATATCAACAATCTTCGTTTACAATGAAAGTTACTTATATGTTGCAATAATTATAAAACAATGGACAATGGAAAACATGGACATTCAATAAAACAAATTAAAATTAAAATCTAAAAAAATAAGGACTAAGCAGGGATGCACATTCCACCGGTAGATCTACCGCGGTGAAGCATCTACCAGTCCACCATCTACCATCCACTGGTAGATTGGTGGATGGTAGGCGGTGGAATGATTTTTTAACAATGGAATGGTAGATGGCGGAGCCAAATTTAGGCTTGGTAGACGGTAGATGGTAGGACCACTTTCAAAAGCTACCATAACTTTATAAAAATTTCAATTGCTGTATGTATAAAACAAGACTTGGTTGTCTAATTACAATTTAAATACTCGTCAGAAATCTTTGATTCCTAATTTCACCGCTCTATTTGCCTTTTTGTTGAGCGCAACGGAACTTAACAGAGCTAGATAGCATTTATTTGCTTATGAAAAGTTGCAATGTTTACGTAAATTGTTTGAATTTACAATAAGTTGATTTCAATTATAATTAAAATATTTAGAAGAATTAGTAAAATTCGTAATCCAATGCTATCTGTATTGACCAAGCTGTCTATATTACTGCATATAATTAAGCTAAAATGTTGCATACAATTTTACTTTGATCATGAGGATTTATGTAATTCAGAGAAGCAGTTTATTAATAGATTGTACTAGGGTATATTAAATGGACTGGTGGAGTCGGTAGATGGTGGAGAGAGAAATTGGGTTGGTAGCCGGTGGACTGGTGGATTTTCAGTGGTGGAGTAGATGGTGGAGTTGAACTTTTTAAATGGCTGGTAGATGGTGGGCGGTAGATGAATGTCTTGCCCGGTGGACTGGTAGCCGGTAGCTGGTGGACACACCAAATGTGCATCCCTGGGACTAAGTGAAATAAACTTTAAACTTTTATGAGTATTAATATTGTTATTATTACCCCTTTATGACTCACGAGGATAAAAACTAAAATGCATACAATACAAAGCAAATTGGAACGAAAATATACGAATTAATGCTTCTGCATCTGCTGGCTACATACACTCACTCAACCATGTTTCACAAACAAATTATTATGTTGGATTAGTTGGATGGATCGAAAATTCCAAACGTTGATCATGTAATAGTTTTCTTCTCTGTTTGTCTTTTACTACTATACTATACTGCCTGTTTTCCTTTCTGTTATCTAACTAGCCTGACAATCTGCAATCTGACTTCTTTCTGTAATTTTCTCTATGCACTTACTGTTACTGTACTACGCATTACGCGCGCATGCATGATGATGTGTTGTCTTATTTGGTAGGTACCGAGCCGAACTCGAGGTCTGGTAGTCAGCGCTGCAATATTATTCTTCCAAGCGCTATTATGCGCAAGCTTGGGCTTGGGCATCAGTATCAGCGTGTAGTGTGTAGTGGACAATTTACGATGGGCACTAGTAGTATGTAGTTTGACTTTTACTAATGATTAGTTCTTATGTTATTACCATTTTTTATATTAACATGTATGATGAAAGATTTGGTGCTTGAGCCAAAAAACTTGAGCTCTAAAAAAACAGAAGGAAATGAATTCAATTCAAAACTGAAACCAAAGAGCTGTATATACATATTTAGACGATAATGATAAAAGTAATCTTGAATTGGATGGTTGAATTAAAACCTACGCTGCTTCTCTGGCTGAATGGCTGCTGTAATGAAGTAAATGCTAATAAAGGCAAATTGTAAGTAAAGGAAAGGATACCCGTTTTAAGACAGAAATTCTGTCACAGAATCCTAGAAAATATTGTTGCTTTAAATAATGTTGATGTTGCCAAGTTAGGTAGTTAGTCAGTAGTAGTAGTAATATGTAAATAAGTGTAGAGCGTAGAGAAAACGTTTATCGGTCTGCTAAGTAAATGAGTCGCAAACAGAATGGTAATGGCGGATTATAGGGGTGATGCTGAGGTTGACTATGCAGATGNTATGTAAATAAGTGTAGAGCGTAGAGAAAACGTTTATCGGTCTGCTAAGTAAATGAGTCGCAAACAGAATGGTAATGGCGGATTATAGGGGTGATGCTGAGGTTGACTATGCAGATGTTTTTTGAATTCAATTCAAATCGAAAACAAAAATAATGAATAATAACATGCTTCTTTTACATTACTGTTTCTTGGTATCGTAAATGCAAAATGTTGCTGCACGAATAAAACGTACTGACTTCAGAAGTTCAGAGACAAAAATAAAATTTCCTTTGTCTCGCGGCAGAATAAGTAGAGCTAAGAAAAACGATAAATGCAACAAATATTCCATAATTGAATTTTTTAATTTCGTAGCCTTTCCAATGAAACCTAATACACTCATTGTAGTTTTCTAGCACATCATCTAGTTAAATTGTAAAGTTGACAAACGTTCTTGTATTAGTAACCCAACATTATTTACTTCATTACAACTTTTTTACTTTTATGCATGAAGTTTTACTTTCATTTATACTAAAAAAAACTGCATGGCTATTATATGAATGACAAAGTGCATATTATTTATCGCAACTATTAACCAGATTGCATGATATCGTCATTAATGAACTGAATCGTGATACATTCATACATTTTTATTATTTCATACATAGGTAAGTTATTATTGCCAGATACTCATCCAAAACTTCATGAATATTACAAGGTACTAATGAGTAAGAAAAAAATGTTTTTTACATACTATATTTCCAGCAATTTTATTTTAAAAAGCACAACGTACTATATATCATATAATCTTTAATGTACGAAATATTATATTCACATAACCCACAAATTCCCAAGTAGAAAGTTGAAAAGCATTTTTTATTCAATATTCCTAGCTCCTAGTGTTCGTTATTGGGTGTGTAACCTAAGTTTTATGCACAAACACAAATACATTCTCCTATATTTAGGTACAAAGGAATCACTTTACAGCAATGCAGATGTCTTTACTATACAGATAGTTTGCACTATCCTACCCGTTGTTCGGAATCCAGTCGGACGTTCTTTCATATCCGAGAAAGAACCTCCCTCAAATTCAATAGTGGAGTTGAGTTTTGTATTAAAAGCAACAAGAGATATATAGAAAAATGTTAAACGTAAGATATACGATAGATGTGTACTTATCATCATCGCGTCGTAACAATACAGCCTTGTGCTTTGTTATGATATAACCAACGAACTGAATTGCCAATGGACGGTTCCTTTTCCAAGCGCGGAAGCGGCAGGATGGATGTACGAAAAAAGAGTTGCATGTGAAATGTTAAAATGGTATGGCGTTTTAGCCACCAAATAATATTATAGAAATCCTCCTGCTTTCACCGAGAAAGCGCTCCTTCTCAGCTTTTGTACACAACACATTCTACTCTATTTTCTCTACTACAAACGCTGCGCTGATAGATAATAGCAGGAGTAGGTAAGCATGCAAAGAGCTGTCTATGCGTTCAATACTGTCGGAATGGCTTTGTACGGATCGTATCTCCCCGTTTTTCCTGGCTACAACGCTTTCCCGTTGTATTTGGGTGGAAACTCTTCTCAGCTCAGTTAAGGTTCATCAGCCTACCGTGTTAGTTCTCTTCTATTTCTGTTCGTAGTACATGTTTATTATCTTGCATGCATTTTGTTTAATTCCACAGGTACACACACGTTGATATACATATTTATAACGCCGCGCCGTCACTATTTATTTGTAAAGTACAAACACATACTTTTCCAAATTTTAATTATTTTTAGCAAGAGTGACTGTTATTGTGCACTGCTTAATAAAATTGACAACGTTATTGTTTTAAATCGAGGCGACAAATAAGCTGACCTACATTTGTAAATGATAACTGTACGAGAGTCACGATTTTTTTCGTAAAGATACATTAAGTTTCTAGGCTCATATTAAATTAGAAACTACTAAACGTTTGCATGAACGTTTTTCGGTGATTACAAAAGTGAAAGCTTGTTATTGTTTGGACAGAATCCCAGGTTTAACAAAACTAGCTTAATTGCCCGAGCTTCTGTGTGAAGAAGTTTGTACAAGTGTACTACGTAATCTCACTCCTTCAACTCCAGCGATAATATTCTGTCAGCTTCCTAAAGGGGTAAGTTGAGACATGAACTTTCACTTTTCCAAAAATACATTGCACGTAGAGGTGTAATTATGGCGTGTTATTATTTATTCAATTTTAAAGAGAAATAGCATAATTGTCATGTTTTCATTTCATTTTCTGTTAGTCTTTTGGTAAATATTATCGCTTGTCCCATCAATATGGGAATAAAATCGTAGTAAATGCATAAGCATCACTCTAAATAAACGCCACCCTTTTCTTGTGTAAATAAATATAATATGAACACAAAGGTTTTGTGTTACGATACTGATAATTAAAGATAGCATATTAAATAGAATTGCTAGCATAAAGATTTATACTGTGTATTTACTAAACAAAGGAAAACTTTTCAAAACGGATATGCTTGTAAGTGTACACATTTGTATACAAAATTTGCTGTTCAAATAAACTTGCGTCTTCAAAAGAAGCATTCAATACCAAATTTTATAGTCTTAAAATTTATAAATTGAACTTACCTATATACATTTCACATACAATATAATAAGTGCTAAAGTATTATTTGAAAATAATGAATGGAACTCCTGCTGGCACCACCAGTTATTCAAAATTGTGAAAGCAGATTCTTTTGGTCACCGCCACTACAAACACGGAGTAAAAGTTGATATGAATATTATGAAAATAGAAGCAAAAGCATGGGCTCTATCAAATACCGTTCGTTCATGATCACAGAATTTGATAGTGAGCGAGGAGCAAAGAAATACCAAAGAGCATTTGATCCCACTGGGTATACCTTTACAATAAACGACTGCTCATTAAATATTCAAAGGCACTATTTGAGATTCACGTTTGCTGTTCTGCAAACTATACATATTATACTCTTGTACGTTTAACTTTACAGGGCAAGATGAAAGG
>JAHZMT010001252.1:0-20660 GCA_027743785.1 Sinhomidia bicolor
TGTAACCAAGTTTTGCACGCCAATGCAAACAAAAATAACAAGGTTGATTAAAGGCAACAAATAATCCAGAAAAAACTCTGCATATGTTCGTGACTTCAAGTATGTATGCATGTAGCTATGTATGTATGTGTGATGTATATAATAATTATCGTGGAGCTTGTGGTTATGCCATATTCATATCTCGCCGTTGACCAACAAACATATTACACCTGGGTGGCTGCTATGTAGATGACTGCTGCTAGACCCATATAAACTTGCATGGATGTTATGCAAACTTTTATGCTGTGTTAATTGATAAGGCAAGGTCTGCAACGAAGTAAGTGGAGTAAAGTTGAAAAGGAAGTTTGCCATCAAATTTCTCACGTTAGGCATTCGTGCTCGTTATATTCAGAACTTTTTGATGGTCAGGATCAAGATTACAATGCTTGAGAACTTTATGTACTACTGCGATTATTGGACATTATAAAAACTGGCTTTTGGCTGGAAAGAGTAAAAAAACACAGTCAATCTACACTAATGTTGTTTGACCTCTGGTCCTAAGTATAATGAGTCATCTAGTCAGAGATGCTACAAGCATATATCTAATGTATTTCTAATGATTTGTTTAGTTTTGCAAATGCAGTTTTTTAGTAGAATTTTACGTAATCGGTATATCCATATTTTTTTAGATTTAAAGTTTCATTCATACACATGCATACATAGTCTAGTATGGACGAGTTGATTATAAAAGTATTGCCATTAAAATCCAATTCGATATTATCACCATTATTACTTTAATAAGAATTCCCATGATCTTTTTCACTCCGCTTCTCTTGTGCAAGTTCATTGGAATAAATAAATTTTATATTAAAGAATAGAATGCACGTTAATTGTATTTTACTGGATATGTTGTACTCGTACACCTGTTTGCATTGAGATAGCATGGAGGATAGTATACAACCTTTATTCATATTCCCCTTTTCTTTCGCCATCTCTACAATTTCAGATAGTTAGGCGTTTTGTTAAGGAAGTCATGAATTAAATCACGAATATATGTAGCAGAGCAGTAGTTTTAAAACTTTAAGGAACTGAAAACTATACATTGCACCATTACTAATTTGTGTAACATTATATCATTATAAACAAATGAAATCCATTTTGTGAATGCAAACCCATTAATTGCATTTTTGTGTTCAATGATACTAGAGCTATAGCTAGAGTCAGTGGAAGTGATCAATAAAAAAATGCGGCCACTACTACCACTTTTATTATCTTACCTCGTGAATCCGAAAACAGGTAGGTAAACAGGTACTATACTTTAAACGTGTGGAGTCGAGTGTGATATGTGTAAAAAATATATAATTTGGAACTACTGATTCGGAATTACATTTATTGAAAATATGTAGGTCCCGGTGAGTTCCAAGTTCATAACGATGCTACACAAGTGAAAAGATTTGATAATGGATTTGTGAATAATGGAATATACGATCTAAACAATGCTATTCGCTTTCGTCTGTGGACTAGGTAAGTTAATAAAAGTGCAAAGTTGTTTCCAATTTGTTTTCATTCTAAAAAAACTTGTTTCAAAATTTGTGATGTAGGCAAAATCCCTACTATGCTCAGGAAATCATTCTGTGGAATCGACGTTCCCTTTTCTCTAGTAATTTTGATAATAGAAGGCTGACAAAGATTTTTCTTCATGGGGCTAACCATAGATCCAATGAATTGAGACTGGACAAAGAAACTGCATATGTTCGAGATGCATATACCACATTTGCCGACGTCAACTTTATTCTTATGGATTGGACAAAGCTTGCAGAACACTTTAATTATTTGACAAATAATGGAGATATTGCTGGCGAGCGACTTGCCCGTTTTGTACAATTTTTGGGTAACAACGGAATGCCACTAGAATCAATACATATTATTGGGCACTCCTGGGGTGCACATGTAGCAGGAATGGCGGGGAGAAAACTTAAAGGCCGTGTTGGTCGGATTACAGGTCACCTTTTAAAAAAGTGCAGCATTTTATATAATACTTTTTCATTCTGTGGTGCATCACTACCATGTTTGCTACAAGGTAGAAAATCTCTATCATTTCTCAGGTATTGATCCAGCCGGACCCTTCTACCGGAAACCGTTTAACAACAATCCGAAACGACGCCTTGACAAGAGCAATGCTCGGTTTGTTGACGTGATTCATGTTGACGGTGGCAGTATTTTCTCTCGACAGGAAGCCCACGTTGGTATTAAAGAACCTATAGGACATGTTGACTTCTATCCTGCTGGCGGTTCAAGGCAACCCAGTTGTCCGCCAAAGTCACCAGCAACAGCAAAAGGTCACCATATAACTAACATCTTTTTACCTTACGCCTGATTTACGGCATTTGTTACAAGTGTTTTCTTAACTCAAACTGACGTAAGTGCTATTTCTTTACTTTCCTTTTTACTCCTTGTCGGACGTGTATATAGATTTTTACTGCAGCCACGAAAGAGGAATATACTACTTTGCAGAATCTATCGGCTCGCCCTTTGCATTTCCAAGTTGTAGATGCGAAGACTGGCAGCGGTTTACCAAAAACTTGTGCGAGTGCAATGGAGATGATGTGTCTTTTATGGGAGAACACTGCTCAAGAACGTAAGAAGTAGAATACGTACAGTGGATTGCTCTACTACTCCCATTACATTAGACAAATCCACCATTTTCAAGTTATTCTGAGCATGTTCAAGTAAATCACTACTGTCAGAGATAAATATTATTGTCCAGCCTGCTCATTCACCTAAATGAAAAGATTAATGCGAGCTACGTGATTCGCACATTTGAGCTAGCACACACACATACACACGTTGCATTAGTACTGTGTGGCTCCATTAGTGTTTTCTTTCCTTATAGCTATTTTTCTTTCCCCCAATTCCAATCTCAATTTTGCCTCTTCTTGTACTTTTCAGGAAAAAGGGAACGTATTTCCTAAACGTTCTAAAAGCAGAGCCATACGGAATGGGTCCGCAAGCTCAGGTTATTTTAAAAAGCATAACGAGAGCACCGACGTTCGTGAAGACTGAAACGAGATCTTTACTTGCCAGAGGAAGAAGTGAAACAAATGGAAATAATTCTACCTTCATCTTCAACATTCCTAGTTACTCAAGCAGACATTATGCTAGGCATTACAGAGATGATGTAATTAATGCACTGTTTGCTTCCCTAGCGAAATTCTCAACGACGGCAAGACCAAAAAAGCAATAAAACAAACTTTTCTACATGAAATTATAAAAGCTTGAAAATATACATGCATATACATGTGTTTAAACACCGTGTGTGTATATAGCACACAATATCTTACGACCAAGTTAATGCGCCTTATTTCTTCATACAATTTCCATTTCCATATTTTTTTACCTGCAACACTCATCGTGTGTCCTACTATCCAAATGATAAAAAAAACTTTTTCTTACCTCAACATAAGAACACGGAAATATCCCCACCGCAGAGTTGTGCTCTCCTTCGTACCAGTTTGAATCAACTTTTCGTCGAATAAATAGGATGTCGCCTTTGCGAAAGCTCAGCTCTCTACAAACAACACAAGAAAGGAACATCGTACATTAAATTAGAATGCTTTTCAACATTTTAAAAAGTTATTAGAAACTTTTTCCTAGACCAGTTCACTTTTCTATTTAAAGCGTCCCTTTTTTGAACCAGTACGCGGTTTTAGCTTATCTTTTCGTTTTTTTTCAGTGTAATTACAAAAGTTGCTCGAGTACATAAACAAAAAAACTATGAGCAGTTGGGTAGTAGTAGTAGTAGTATAAATTATTATTTCAAGGAGTTTTGAGCTAAGCCTTTGTCATCATCATGAAACAAGAAGTCTAACTTTCATTAGCAAAAAAATAAACTTTTATTTTTGAAATGGAATAAAACATTTTTTTGCTCGCAGAATTGTAAAGGATCTCAATGTAAAAAAAGACAGTTGACATAATAATTATTCTCTCTTATTTTTTTACAAAGTCATGTTGTACACACACATAAAGTCTACTATATATGTAATCAGAAACCTTACCTGGAGTTTTGCGCAGCAAAGTTGTACAGCGCTCTTGCTGCGAATTTTGACTCGGGAGTCTTTTCTCTCCATCTCCCTTTTGGAAGCTCATCAATTACGTCGTCATACCTGTTAAGAGGTATTGGAGATTTTTGCGATGGACTGTAGAACAAATAAAATTGCACGTTAATACGTAACACACTATATGTACACTACCAATCGCTATGTTATTTGTGAATTTGCCAACCAGCAGCATTATATATTTTGTATGTATACGGACAAGACAAAATGAAACCTTTCATAGAAATCCTATTCATAATTATGCTACTACTGGAAGATGGGTCTGACTGGTGTGGGTTTTGCCAACAATCTCTACGTTTTATACGAAGACGAGGTTGTTTGATGTTCTCAAAGACTATCAAGGCGTACCTATATAATTAACAAGTCACTTTTTTCTCCTCTGAAAACAGAATTCTGCTTTTGCTTTGATGAGATGGTGTACTCAGAAGAGACTAAGAGACCAGTCACTTTCACTGAAAAATAATGAATCTATTTTTGGAGAATGGTACGGCTGAGCGAGTACGAACAGACGAGCGACCTGCTTTCTTTCTAGACAGTAGAAATCAATGCCAATATTACTTTGCTTTAAAAACTGGGGGTCTTGTACTAAAGTTCCCTTGTGTCACATCTGCCGGTCTATGTAATGTATGTACATAGGCACGTGCATCATTCAGTACACCCATTTTCTAGTCATGATCTAGACTAGTACTTTCATTATTATTATTATTATCAAGACGCTTTCAGCATTCATCAATTGTGTTGGACAAAATTCATTTTCAGAGAAACCTTGAAATGGCTCTGGGTTTGCCATATCTGTAGGTAGATTCTACTAGTAAAAGGTACAGACGACGATCATCATCAAAAACGCGCAGTGTAGACTAAATATTCTACAGTGTTCATATTTTAGAACAAGTTGAATTTAGAAACTGCCTACATTTCTAATATTATTTATATTATACCCTATTCAGCTGGTGGTACAAAAATAGGCATTGTTACACAACGGATATCACCCAAGTGAATTACGTACTATACCTATATCGGAAATGTAAACTTACGTAAAGTTGTCCATATGCCTTCGATTTTCCATGTCCTGGATTTCCTGGAGAAACTTCCGTTGTCTCTGCTCCTCATAAAATCTTCGCATGGCAATCTCCTGTCGTCTGCGTAGCTCCTCTTCCCCAATAAACTCTTTCTCTTCAACTCTCACTGGAGCCTTGTAATGGATGTTTACTTCAGACTCTGCATATCTCACGGGTGACGCTGTTTGTACAAGGTTTCAACAGAATAAAGGGATACATGAGTTTTGCTTGAATCTCTTTGAAAAATAGCACAGGTTGCTTTCTTTGCTCTATACTCTGTTCTGTTTGCTCACAAACAACGATACATCTTCATCATCTTTGTTTACACAATAAACCAAAACATTGTTGCCATTTTGTAGTTTGTATATGTGGTTTACATAAACCAATCCATAAAAAATATTATTGCATTGTGTGTTGTAGAACTAAATTTATTTATTTTTCTTTTTTTGCAGTTTGACTTATTCTGCCAATTACGCAAGAACGGATTTCATTAATGTTATTGCCAAACCAGTTGTTATTTCATGTTTCCGCCGGCAAATAATCGAAATAAATAAAGTGATTAAATAAAGTTTGCAAGTTAATTCTAAAATTGCACCTTTTTCCCATTGGCGCCCATATAATAAATTGACGTTGTTTCCAAAACCAAAACTCAAATTAATCATTTATAATTATAACATTAGTATATAGTGACGTTATAGTATTCTACAGTCGCACCGACGTGAATTATAGTGATGATGTTTAGTAAATATATATAATTAGCTTTCTTTTTCCTGGGCGTTTGTATATCGGTACACTGTTTATCTATAAAGTAGACTTGTATATTTGTATGCAGCAGAAAGGTCGCAGAGAGGAAATCACTTCTGCAAAAAATATACATTGTTACCATCTCTAACACGTACATCGGTTTGCGTAGGATTCTAAGAAGCATGCAGCGGATTGGATTGTATTACTGCAACTACTTGCTGTGTGATGCTACCACTACTTTGCTTTCACCTACTTACAAAAAAGGGACAAAAAATACTAATTACTCTAATGCTAGTCTCAAAACTAAAAAACATTCCATTAGTGCATTGCTAAGGGCTTTGTTTTCTTCAAGGGATACAAAAAACAAAAAAACGCAGAATCAACTACAATAATACTAATATGTACTAACAGTAATGAAATTTACTGACGCGCAAACTAAGATGGTAATAATAAAAGGACAAAAAGGTAACGCAAATACTATATATAATGTTGACTCCTTTCATTTATAGTAGCTGACTTACTTGGTGAAGCATTTTCTATTTGCAACATTCTACCAGCAGCGGCAACGGCATCGATAACAGCATTACTTAAAACTTGGACACCGGCAACAGCGTTACTAACATTATTGCTGGTAACAGAGTGCTCTGTCTCATGTTGCCGTCTACTGTTCTCAATATTACTGTCAACATCAAACTGACTCTCGATTAAACGTAGTTGATTGTCAAAATCTGTTGTGTTCATGTTTGTATTATTATCGGTCGTGTTAGCACCAATTGTGGAAGAATTGGTTGTAAATGGTGACAATGATGATGATGTTGGAGCAGCAGGAGAAGTAGTTGTTCCTGTTGTTGTCGCAATCCCCGAATGAATATTTTTACTGCTATTGATATTGCTATTGACAGAATAAGAGACGCTTGTTGGAGGAGGAGGATGATGACGATGTTTCTGGTGAGCATAGTTAAGGGACGCTGATCTTTGCAATGGAAGGCCAACATTGAGTCCGGATCCGCCCGCTGCTGCTGCAAGCTGGTCTTGCTGATGATGATGATATTCTGAATGGATGAATGAGATAAACCAATTCTCTTCAATTTCCACTCTTAACTCATGTTTCTGAAAATACTCGCAATCCTCACTGCTTTCCACAAACAAGTTAAAGTGGTCATTGGGGAATAATGCCATATAAAACAGTATTTGATAAGGCGATTTTCCCTTTTTTATTGTACAGGGGATTACGAATAATCACTGTAATCGTTCTTTACTATGATGCTTATTCTCCCCATATCTTCCTGTCATTATTATTGGTATACTATATATACTGTGTGGTACATTTACTAAATCGAATTTACCGAAAAAAAGTTCCTGTCAGAAGCGGTAAGTTTTTTTTCTTGTTCTTTCTATCTCTACTCTGGTTATCCTCGGTATATAAAATATATATTTAGCATTGTCTTGAGCTCAGTAAAAAAATTAGGGTAGAAAAACAACGCGTCACGAAGCGGAAAAAGTTTGAATCATGCTCACGTTAGAAAGAAAGAAAGAGATTATTAATAGTTAAACAATAGTTAAAGAAAAATTTTCCCCAAAACAAGAATAAAAACACTCACTCAAACACACTTTATTTTTTTGTCACAATTGTTCTCATACAGAAACAAGTTTAAAAGAAAAAAAAGAACAGCAATTGTGAATGAACACAATTTCAAAAGTAGAATCTATATGTAATTTTATCCCAAAGCATTATACTTGTAGGATAGTATATTATATACATTATTATAATTTCTGTAATATATATGTATACACATTTGTAGCATAATATGAGGTAAAGTATTTTCAACGATTGATAAGCCACGCGCATATTTTACATCCACATGCCGTAAGGAAGTGTATAGTGTTATCAGTAGAAAGTATATGTATGTATATAGTTTTATTGCAACTTGACGTCGTCGGTTCGGTCGGTGTCCTTTAGTAAGTCAAGAAGATTTCAACATGTAAAGCAGATGGAGTTAGGAAGTCAACCGCGAAATTTTTTTCTTTCGATTTCACCGAATACGCAACAAGAGTAAAGTGAGTACAGATAATTTGGAGGATGATAATTTCAGCCCAGATTTAAAAGATTTGATATTTTTTTCATGTATTTTTCAAGCAAAGCAATATAGATTTCAATATCTAGTTGGCTTGGGTTAAGTACGTCGGCCGATCACTTCAGTACTAAAGCACTTATTATTATTATATAGGTAGATATCTTATTACACATGCAATATTTTCTGAGAATTATCAGCTATCAAAATATTATATAGAATGCAATTGGTAACATTAAACGTGTGAGTAAGTAATGTTAATAATAATTATTATGTGTATTATAACTAGACAATATTTATGCATGTATGTACAACGGTTAATAATACTGTAAGTTTCAAGTAAAACATAAAAGGCTGGGTTGGGTGGGACATGATATTTACAAACAGTTAAGTGTAGGTGTATGGATTATTATAATCACACTGTACAACGAACACAGGGTAATTTAGGATTTTTTTTATCCTGACAACTTTTCTGCCACAAGCAAAAAGGTGTTGGGGCACTGGCACCATGAAGAGTTTATTGTACCATTGTATTGCATTGATCACTATAATTTATATATAATACGGTTTATTTATTATACCTAGAATCCAACACTCATGTGTAACTAACTACATGTAATAATTTCTAGCTTTCTCCTGTCTACTGCATTTGCGATTAATATAATGAAGCCACACTTGTGCAATTCGACTTTTGTAGGTATACTATACTTTCTGTGCGCAAGTTACACGAGTAAGTAAAAGTGCACGTCGTTTACTTCTAAAACTCTTCATACAAAAAAATGGAGGAGCGTGTAATATAGTGTGTCACATATCGTTTGCACTTTTAAAAGATATTATCATACTGATATTTTTTTTGATATTCTTACTGAAAATAATCATAATATTTCCCCTATGACGCTACAGTATAAAAAAGGAGAAGACAAGTTTTGGCAAATATCATCAAGAGTCAAGAGCCCGATGATGGCAAGTAGTAGTCATATAAGAAGTAAAAGAAAAAGTGCCATCCACTTTGTGATAAAAATTGTGCGCATATGTACAGCATTAATCTTATTTCACAAGTAATTTTTTATGGGAGAGTTCCTCCTCATGAAAAAAATGATGGAACCCACACTACCGCAAAATCTTGATAACAAGTTTTAGGGGGGAAAATATTAAATTAACACAATACACTCTAGAGTATTCATTCATTTCATACATTCAACTTAAAAAAGAAAACGTTAGTAGAGAAAGAATTTATATATATACATACAATTTACAATAAAGTTATTATTATTACAAACCATGCATAAAATCATAATGGTAGAGTAAAACAATAACATTGTTTCCAGAAAACTATGTACGTATTAAATATAATAATAATAATAATAATAGGTAATAATGCAAGAATATTTTACAATAGAGTATATATATGGTAGTAATAGTTATTGTTTGGTATATAGCAATATATTTTACCATGTTATATAATACATATTTACATAAGAGGATTGGAAGTACTGTAAAAATAGAAATGAAACGAAAGGCAAGTAAGTAATAATAAAAAATATGAAGTTGGAAGTGAAGAAAGAAGAATACGAGGAGGATTTGTCTTCATTCATTCATGCACCATCTTCTTCCTTTCTCTCTCTCTCTCTATGTTTTGAATTAGAAACGCACACTCATACCGTCGTCTGCAAACCAAGCACTGCTCCTATGAGAAGGAATATTATTGTCATGATTTATATTTTTTTCCTTAGAGAATCTGCACAGTAGTAAATGCCCCCAGCATACTGAAAGTATATATGGAAATGAGGAAAGCTGTCTCTACCCATCCACCTGTCTAATGTTTGAGTAGGTAACTAAAAAAATTCTTTTCATTACGTAAAAGCAGCGTAAATACGTTTTTTAAATAAAAAATGGGATCATTTAAACAAAAAAATGTGGAAAACTATAATCAAAAACCACGCTTCCTGTTCAAAATCTCTCAATGGAATGAAAAATGTGGGAATATAGGTGGTTTTTCTGCGTAAAATGGAAACTAAACTACACCGTAATAGTAATATAGAGTAATACAAGAATCATCCGTAGAATTACCGCCTCTTGCTGCCTGTCCTCGTGCGGGTGTCGGATTCCAATGGCGTACACTGCGGTACAACTGTGCCTGTGGGGCTAGGTGAGACGTGGAAGACGGAGCATGAAAACTTTCAGATTTTGCCAATCTGCCTGGTTGGTGATGATGATAATTTACTGGCGGGGGAGGAATCGGTGGTGGAGGGAGAATCGGTGGTAAAGATCCGGGCTGTACCAATGACGAGTGCGAACGCGAGTAATGGCCGCTGCAGTAATACTGATGAGGTTCAATTATCGGTGGTTTGGGAACATAACGGTACTTTGGCTGATGCAAAGCTGGATCAAAATTCCAGTTTTTTCCAATTTCGTGGCCCAATGATCCAGCATTTACTCCAACGGCTTTGTTTATTGCCGTATTTATTGGAGTAGAAGTGGCAATTGGTGGAGGAACACGAGATTCCAGAATTCGAGGTGGAACACTGGAGTAGCTCATTTCCCTGTTTGACTTTGGATTAGGATCACTTGACAAGGCTACGGGAGCCACAGCTGCCGTTGTTGAAGTTGTTGTAGTAGCTAAAGGAGTTCTCGGCTGGGGTGAATATGCTGTTGTGGCCGCAGTTGTGGAAGAGAAGGCAGGAGATGTGGAACGGTAATCCCAGTAATTCCCTGAAAAATCTGAACTATAGCATGAAGTGTCAAATTCCATAGACTTTGTGGGCGACTCCAAAAAACAATGTGCTGTCAAAGTAGGTTGACAAATATTTGGTGTGGAACTTGGCTGGTAAATGGGTCTTCGGGATCGAGAACTGAAATATAATTCTGGAGAGCGGGAGTGTACAGGCGAACTTTCTTTCCCATCTGGCCGAATACGATCCCGATTACTACCTTCAAAGTAGTCCAACTTCTCCTTGAAGATATCAGCACTTGCACAGCGCCTCGCATGCTCGCTACTCGAACCAAGATTAAATTTATCTGTAAGTCTGGCAAGATTGGGGTCTGAACAGAACAAACATCGCAAAAGACTCACTTCCGGATGGAGAGATGAGTCATGTTCAAATTCAATATGATCTTCAAAGTACTGCTTTAGTCTGTCCACTTCACCTGCGTTCACCGTTCGAAGCCGGTCCAATTTATCACGCTCAAAAACTTCTCTTTGAACCAAATTCTTCAATGCATTGTCCTTTTTCAGGAGAAGCGAAGCCAATTTCGAAATCACATTGATGTGCGACATATACCTATTATCGTAAGCACGCTTTTCCGGAGTTACAGATCTTGACCTTTTCCCACTCATTCCGGATTTGCTTGCGGATGATGGCAAACTTTTAGGACATGCTGCTGATGCTGGTACCGGACTCTTTGCCCGGCCAAGAGAAACCGGGCCATTGTCTGAAGTAGAAGAAGAAGAGAAAGGTATTATTGTTGTTGTCGCTAAAACAGTAGTGTTCCCTCTTTCCCTGTCTTTTCCATTTATCCTTTCAGAGTAACTTTTCGTCTTCACAATTTTCGCTTCTGATGGTGATATGACAATAGGCTCTTTGTTGTTGTTTGAGTCTTTGTGAAAAGTTTCGAAAAAGTTAACTTTGGATGGAACACCCTTTGTACAGTACACACTGTATACAGGCGTTTTTCCTTTCGCCAAAGCATTCTGCTCTTGCTGCTGCTCGTGGCATTTCCTCAATAACATTTTTGTAGAAACGGGAATGTGAATTACTGTTTTTATGGAAGAGTCGGATTCAGACTCCCCAGATGATTTTACATTACTTATACTACTATTATTATTGCCAGCGGTGGAAGAACCTTCAACAACACGAATAATACTTTCCCGTTCCTTCAGTTTCCTCTCTTGAAACTCTTCGCTAAGTGTTTTGGAAAGGTGACGCTTGGCGGTTTCTGTCAAAGACCCATCAACTCCAACAACAGCTTCCCCGTCAACAGGACTGGATGAGGATGGAGGATTTAATCCCATTCTACTGGTTATAACCGTTGTATAACCACCACCCTTTACATCTTTAGATGATGATGACGACGAAACTTTCTCCTTTTCTCGTTTTATGATAAGAGTGCCAAGTCTGGACTTGATTTTTTCCTTTTGATCATCAGATAAAGTAGAGCTCATAGAAAAAGCCCGTCGTAATGCAGGCATTCGGGTGTACTCTGCAGCTTTATCTCTGTAGTAGTAGTAATCGGCTTTTGACAAAGAAGCAACTTCCATATTAAGCGCCACCTCTTTAACACTCGTGCCTCTCCATGCAGTTTTGTGAAGGTCAGACGCAGAGGCTTGTTTGGATTTATCTCCCGTCAGCAAAAAATGCCTTAGCTCGTCAATATTCCACTGCTTGCATCTCAGGGCAGAATCACCTTTCCATCTCATTGCTTCAGGTGATTTTGGCCTAAAGAAAAATTCTCGATTTCTTTGTGCATGCATTAATTGGTTCATTATACTGGACATTTCTTCCTCAACGCGAAGCCGATTCCGTACCTTCCACCACGCCTCAAAATCCAGCTGCTTTTCTGCACTCAGCACGGGAATATCATACAATGAAGTAGATCGCTCAAGTTGCCCCAGTCGTTCCAGACTTGAGTAGAGCCGATGCAGTTGCAGAAATCTGGGCGATCTCTTGCGTGCATGCTGCAGTTCTAAAATGTAATTTGTGTAGGTGTAGTCTCGAATTAACTTTTCCTTTAAAGTCAAACAAGACACACTACGAATTATTCTTGCTCTCTTGCCAGCTGCATTTGCATTACTGCCGGCTCTTCCTGATTTAGTGCTGCTGCTTGTCGCCATAATGGGTGGAGTACTAATATCAACATCCATCACAGTAGGATCATGTGCTAGCATCTCTCGTAACACCGACGTTTTTGTTGGTCTAACCAAAGGAAATTGATGCTGTTGTTTTGTCAAGAAAAGCGACTGGGAAACTCGCTTTGTTTCTGCCAGGTAGGGTGTCAAAGCAGGTAAGGATCTGAAAGCACAAAGACTTGCGGGTCTCTCGAGAAATGCAGAAGTGATGCTGGTAACTGTCCCCTTCTGTTGCGGCGAGCCCTCACGTCGCTTTCTTGGCGGTATTGTCCAATATCTTGATATGTCATGCTCCACTTTGGAAAAGGATACATTTCTTTCTGGAGCAAAGAAACTTCTGGTACGGTTACATTCCATTATTTCCTCATCTCTCAAATCAATATTTGAGTTCGATTTTATTCTCAACGAGCAAAGTCTTTCTATTTTTTCTTGTGTGCTTCCTGTCATGATGGGCAAATCAAATTTGCTGCTTCTTTTCCTCTCGCATTCACTTGCCTTTGCGAAACTAGAATCTTTCGGTTTCATACTCGATCCTGTTGTTGTCGTTGCTTTAGAAAGCTTAGATGCTGTTGTTGTTGCAGCAGCAGCCGCTATTAAGGGCGGTGGTTGCTTTTCTTTCTCTGGACTCTTTCGATCATCCTTCCCAGATGACAACGTAATCCGATTAGTTCCATTTCCCTGCTTTCGTTCGCTTCCCTCTCGAATCAATTTTCTTGTAGCTGCAGAATTGTAACCCAGCTTGGTTGCCCCTGTTGCACTTGTTGCCGTTGTACCCTCGGTTCCACCCACCTTCTTCATGCCTGTGTGATGCCTTACTCCTGACGACTCTCCACTTGCAGTGAATTTCCCACTGGAACCCATTACCTTCTCGCAAGTAGATCCTGACTTTACAAAAGTTCCGTGAATTGAACTATTATTTTGGCTGCCGCTCAATGTTGGTATTACCGATGACAGACCATTTCCCGGAGATGCGGGCCGTGATGTGTGTGGAGATAAACAACTTGCATGGCGAGATGCGACAGGTGACACTTTGCTTACTTTATGAACCTTTCCTCCAGCAGCTCCACCAGAAGTTGCCGTTCCAAAAATTACACTTGTGCTGTTGTTGCCACTTGATGGATCAATAACAGAGGAATCTATCAATTTGGACTTTATTTTTCTTGGTGGTTTGACCGGAGTCCCATTTGCAGTTCCATTAGATCCCACTGAACTGCCGTTTGTTGTTCTCTTGCTGTTGTTTAAACTGGTAATGGTACGGCAATTATTGTTGTCTACAGACACCTTGTCAGATATTTTTACCGATTTTGTTTTTGTACTTGCTGTTGTGTGAGACGCTGGCAGTGTTGTGCTCCGTAAGTGCTTTCCATTAGTCTCCTTCTTCAATCCTGATTTTTTCCCTTCGTTACCAGCAGCCCCATTGTCTTTTCTTCTTCTAAAAGCACTTGAGGAAGGGGCTGTCTTCACTACTTCTAATTTAATTGACAGTCGATGAGAGCTTTGCATTGCCTTTTTAACTTCTCGTGGGGATAGCAGCTCTGGCGAGGACACTCTCAACTTTTCCACACTTGTCTCTCGAGATCGTATTGGAATTGAAGATGAGCCTGCACGACGTATTTGATTTGATGATCGAACCGTGTGAATGATTCTTGACGCGTCTACCCCTGAAATACCATACCTACTTCTGAAGGAAGCGTCGGGACGCGGAGTCAAATCAGAGTTGGAACGTCTAATTTTCTCCTGTATCCTTTCTTGTAGCAATGCCACAGTCGAGTTTGGCGGAGGGCTTTTGCAAACAGGACTTCCGGATCGATAGTTTGTGGGAGATCCAGATCTTCCCCTACCACTCGGTGAGGACTTCTTCAATTCGCCGAAGGATGGCATACTCCTCACTCTCACCCGAAGACGATTGAGCCAAGACTCTAGAGATTGGCAATGATGGAAAATGCATGATTGAAAAACTCTGTTATGCTGACGCCTGACAGAAACAGATAACCAACAACTACTACTACTAGAACCCTTCACCGTGAAAGAAAAAGTCAATGATTTCAAGATTTCAAAAAAAAATTACTTTACCCCAAACGAAATTCTAGAACGGCCATGAGTCGTACGTTGATAATGATAGCTATGCATACAGTACGCATATGTACGTGAATGAAATAGTTTTTAGCAGGTCTAACCAACATGGAAAGTTTCAAATGCACGGCAGCAGCAGTAGACCACCTGAAAAGTTTTTTGACGGAAGTGCTGAAGAAACTTTACAGAAGAGAAATTTAAAATGAACTGTGCATAGCGAAAAGAATGGGTGCAAAATATCTAATAGTAAGAACATTCGTTTTTTA
The DNA here is from genome assembly GCA_027743785.1 of Sinhomidia bicolor. Taxonomy (NCBI): domain Eukaryota; kingdom Metazoa; phylum Arthropoda; class Collembola; order Entomobryomorpha; family Entomobryidae; genus Sinhomidia; species Sinhomidia bicolor. Next base: position 15,154 of record JAHZMT010001252.1, read on the forward strand.
TACAAGATGGGTACATAAATCAGTTTAGAAAATCCGATATCCTTTTGAAGAAGAAGAAGATGGTACATGATTACAGCACGTTTTAAAATTGCACTGAGGAACAATGCAATTTTTTTACAATTTGCAAAAACCTGAATTTGCAAGTTTGGTTTCACTTCAAACCTCATAAACACACTCACACAAGTACTCACACATGTCATATGTATTTTTAAAATTAATTTTTCGGATTACATACAGAAGACGACGATGCGCTTTATAAAACAACTTTTACTGTTTGTAAAAACATGTAAAAATTAATAATTTTAATTTTGGTAAGTGATTGTGTTAGTTAAATTAGATGTTACTGTAATAATTTGAATTTATTTTTTCCAGACTGACGGCGGTACCCATTGATTTCACAAATAGTCACCAATAAGTCACTATATTAGTACCACAGTTATAACAACACCTTTACCAACCAAACACCGAGAAAGCCTTTTTTAATACACCAGAATTACATATAATCTCCATGTTAAACCAGAAGCGATTTTGACTACCGATATAATAAATAATCCACACCAAAAAAGCTCTTTTCTAAAAGCAGTATTAAGCAATGATTAAAAAATATAAAAGCTATTCAATCCCAGATTTCCTGTAACGGTACTAAAGAGATTAACTGCTGTAGAGCATCTCAAGTGTGCAGTTGAATACACACAGAAAAGGGTGCATTATGTTGCAAAGTGGTAAGTATAAAGCTTTTTTCAAAAACAAATTGACAGCGAATTCAGTCTTGAATTGTGTCTATAAAATTCCAAGTAGAAAAGTGTTTCTTCAAATGTCTCTAACAGACAGGCAGCTACTGGGAAGTAATGGAGAGAAAGATGTCAAAATTATATTACTTATTACCTTTCGGTCGTTCTGGAGCCGGTTTTCTTAGACCCTTCAGGGGAACTTCTCCTCCCTTCTGAATATCTACGTACAACTGTCGTTGTTCAGCTGGACTGAGTGGCGGTGGAGGTGGTGACTTTATTCCTCTAAACTCAGCGTCGTCATCAACACGTTTTCTGATTATAAGATTTGAGTCGCTTTCATAGCCCAAATCTCTCGAACCAAGAGCCCTGAAAATAGAAACATATGGATTACATGCAAATTGTTTTGACGTCCATTTAAAGTAATCAGCAATGAGCAAACATTCAAAAAAGAAGGAAAATGTACCATTGCAATGTAGGCTTATGTTTACGAATCTCTTTTGCGATAACGCAAGAATTTCCAGGCGTGTAGTCTTCAATGCGTCCAGGCGTGAAACGAACGCCTGGAGGAGGACAAGTTGTAGTTGGCGACAAAATTGAATTAGGCGTAGATGGACTTGGTGAAAAGCAATCTGTCGACTCGGAGTATCTGTCACGAAGTTTTCTTCTGTCTAAGGTAGCGTATTTGTAAGCGTAGGTATCCGACTCGTAACCCTCAGGTTCCGAATAGTGTCCAGCACTGTGACTGTGACCAGCAGGTTGACGAGGTCCTACATTATGCAACAATACAACTTCATTACTCATCACATTTCCATTTAAACTGAGTGAGTACACATGCTATTCTTCAATTTATTAGATTTAATTTCAACACTAAATGTAGGTATCTACGTTATTTCAAAACTCCTATCAACAACATGCTCAATGCAACCTGCGGGGTAAGTTATATAAATAGAAAATAAATGCAGGTAGATTAGTTTTGTTACCGCTTCTGAGTCAAGAATATTTAACACAAGAAAGTCTCGTTAATGACGTTTTATAATGAAAATTTGTAAAAAAAGTAAAGTAAAAGAGCAATATAGTATTTCTAAACCAGGGGAATACACGAAACACAAATCACCTTTGCGTTTGTACTTCACTGTCATAAAATCTGAATCCGTAGATTTTTCCGGGATTGATTGATTACAAATTTCATGGAGAGCGATTTCAGGGTTCGGGGAAAGGTTCATTGATTCGTTAAATCATCATGTACAAAAACAAAAATAACACGAACATTTTAAACAATTATTATATTTTTTTTAAAGATCAACAATATTTTTACATTCTGTGTGCATTAATAACAACTAGGTAGATTTTATGGCATGGAAAGTTGGGTTGTGTGGTGTAGTTTCAAGATGCAGTCAAAATCTCAGTTTTTTTGGGAAAATATTTTGGTGAGCAAAAATTCAAGTATTTAAATAAATTATAGTATTTATTTTTAAATTTATTTTTTCCTCTTGACATACCTCTTCTGTGTGGTCTTTCCACATGCAGTGACTCATACATACGTTTGTACCATTGATGTTGTTGCTCACTTCGGATTGCCTAAAAATAAAATAGTGGGCTTGTAATTTTATTAGTTTTGTAAATTATGTATAAAATATAATTATGAAATATGCACTAACCGGTTTTGTGGCAATTGGAACGCCTTCAGGGGTTGTTGGACCAATTCCTTCAAATTCTATTGCTCCTCCTTCGGTAACACGTCTGCCATTTATTCCTCGTCCTATATTATTAAATTAAATTTGCACAATTATTGGAAAAAAACTTAAAACTGTCACTGTTTAAATACACCTTTCTATTATTAATATATCACCAACCTGGGGTGTTTTGTGGTTCTAAATTCAACGTCAGTCCTGCCGTTGATGAATTTTGTCGAGATGTGGAATTTTCCAAATTCGACAGTGTTCTTCTTCCAGGAGAGCTCTGTTGCTTTTCTAGGTAGTGAGCACCTTTTGGCAACTGTCCTTCTGCAAGAGCAAATTGTACATTTGCAAAAGTTATTGTTTCATAAAAATTGCCTAAATTTTTTATTGCCTAAATTATGATTAACATTATCAACAAAATGTTTTTTTTTCGTTTATATTTTATTTTGCGAAAACTAGCAACAGGACTACCAAATGCAAACAAGTCATAAACCGGAGGTCGAGGTCTCATTAAAGATATTGAAAAAAAAACAAATTATTATAAATACATGCATGACGTTTTTTATTCTGCTATGATTTTTCTGCAAAAAATGCCTAAAGTTTTTACAAATCACTGACAATTTGAGTTTTGAGTGATTGCCAATTTTATTTTGCTATTTTTGTGATTCATTCCGGAAATGTCAATCATTTTCACTATACAATTTATTTATCATTCATTACGTTTGCAGTATACTTTGGCTTCTTTCAATTTCATCTNAGTTTTGAGTGATTGCCAATTTTATTTTGCTATTTTTGTGATTCATTCCGGAAATGTCAATCATTTTCACTATACAATTTATTTATCATTCATTACGTTTGCAGTATACTTTGGCTTCTTTCAATTTCATCTTCTGCTTGATACTACTACACTGCATGTCAGCATGTCACACATGTTTCTTGTTTAACATTATTGCCTCTTTCAGTTGGTTTTCTATTCCAAAGGCCAAATAAATTCAATTTCAAAAAGCCTATGAATCACACACTCGGAATGCTGTAATGAATTCGTAAATTCTCAAATCTTTTTTAAAAGGATAATAAATAGATCTGTATATGCATATGTTTGCATGCAAAAGTTTTGGTATTATTGGACATTTTTTCATGTAAATTTGTACTTTGATTTTCCATATCATTGCATTTTGTAAAAAGAAAGAAAAGTATACTCTGATGAAGTTTCCATACAATCATTATGCATGACTCACTCATTATAAAATGAATCTTACCTCTGGCCTTTTGAAGAAGGGTGACTGTTGGACTTTGGTATTTTGGCAAGCTCACAGTTGACTGACTACTCGGATTTTGCGTGACTACACTAATGGATCCAGACGAGGTCTGATAAATGGAATCCGATCGACTTGAGTTATCGTTTTGTTCTGGACTGCTGACAATTTCTTTCTGCTGGCTAAGAAAACTCTGATCTGACAGTGACGCACTTGATTGTAACACGAGCTGTTGATTGGACTGCTGTTGAGGTTGTCTGGTGGGTAGCTGCGGAGACGAACTTGAACGATCCTAAAAATTTAAAGTACCAATGCGTTTTAAAGTCTGTACTAGATTACTGTATTCCCCATCGATCAATGAAAGGAGATTGATTTGCTCACTAAAGACAATGTCCGAGGAGTAGAGCTCTTTGGAGAACCAGGCACATTAAAATTCACAGGCCGAAATTTCCTTTGACTTGAAGGACTAGGGGCGTTTGGAGGTGTCCAAACGGGAGGAATGGATGCACCCTCTTCCAAGTTTGGCAAGTCAGTACAGCTACTGCTACTAGCTACATTGGTCGCTGCTGGTGCTGGACTAGCTGGTTGTTGCTGTTGAATTTCTGCATTGGTGGTGGTACCTGGTGCCCATACACCTAATGTTGAGTTCACACCGTGAGAAGTTAAACAAAACAGCAAAAGAAACCAATTATTATTACGACAACCACAACAACAGGTTTCATGAAAGCGCTTTTCATTTCCTGGACTCAAGCCATGTACACACACAATGAAACGGAAAGTGTAATATTAATTCCCTATCACGTAACAGCTTGATAGAAAATTACACTAGTGTGGTTATTCATACAGAAAATATTGCAATTTACAAGTTTTAGCACAGGTAAAACAGGTAGGCGACTACCCAGAGACTGAAATAAGTAGTAATAATAAAAAGTGGGAGAAAGAAGCGGAGAAGCAGACAATGACTTTTTTTACTCCATGCATGCACCATGCATGTTTATTTATACAAATACAAAGCACTTTTCTACCTAGAGACACGCACCCTACAATACAAAACAATGTACATTTGCAGCTACAACAATGTAAAAAGGTAAAAAGTCAATTTACTGCAAAATGATCAGCAACAAAATAATAAATGAGCAATGCTCAATTATTTAATCTAGAATGATATACTATACATACAACACCTTTTTCTATGTTCCCATCATCACATGCAACAAGGGACGACGTTTTCAATGCAAATTGTGTGCATGTGCTGCGCGGAGAGAAGATGAATAGAAAAATGAGCAGCAGTAGCTACAAATTTCATTCTGAGAACAAAACGGTGGATGGTGAATGAGCACGGTCAGTCGTGGGGAATTACGTGGACGAGCAATTTTGTAAATAATGAAAAATGCGGTAGCATGTATAGTAAGTGGACAACTACTGGATGGAAAGAGCATGTCGTACTTATTTTTTAACTGCCTAAATAATGTATTAATAGCTAATATTATTTGGGTGTATATTTTTGGTAACAAAAATAACACTTATTTTTTGTACTCAAAATGTAGAGTTGTGTGATTATGACGTACGTACGTCCTCCCTCAACAATCAGTTTCCACTGCACCTGTTGTGTGCTTCATTCTCTGACTATTATTATTACCGATGTCATGAAATGCTTGTTCACATTCCCGTCGTAATAAAGAATGGCATTGTGAACAGCGTTGTAAAAAATCAAAATACAATGCAGTAGTACAACGAAAACAAAGATATTCACTTTCGTTGTTGTGGTGGTGCTGCTGGCACCAGCCTTCATATTTTCAGGGATTTACCAGTCAGTGTCGTTATTCAATACGAATTATATG
>JAHZMT010001253.1:0-18120 GCA_027743785.1 Sinhomidia bicolor
TGCATTATTCTGCTTTGTACCAGAAGAAGGATAGGATCAAATAGAACTCATTTCTAAAAGAAACCAGCTCATCGTGTTTCATCCCTATTTCAAACCTACCCTTCACCACCATCTAACCTATTTCAGCTAGCTCAAGGTTTGCAGCCCCTTTACACTATACATTTGAAGGGAGAAAAAAAGGTCTGAGAAATATAGAACGCTTTTCTTTCGCCTTTATAGCAACCGCACACTGCCTTTCTGTGTCGTAAAAAGATTTGACTTTTTTCCATTGTGTATTGTTAAAGCTTCCTCCATGCATTGTCCCTCAGCATATTAAATTATCTGTACCGAAAGACGAAGCTAACATCATTTACAAAAGCCGTATAAAACGAATTATCTCGTAAGGTTGTTGTGAGAAGGCAAGAGGTTTTGTATTTTTTTCTTGGGATCCATGATCCATCCATTTAAATTCATTGCCTTAGGCTAAACCTACCACTATTCCCTTATTGCTAGTCTCGTTAAAGTCAACCCTTTTGTAAAATATATGTATATACATATTTCTCCATGTCTGTATTCATACAGGCTATTACATTGTATAATGCAACAGGGAGAAAAAGTAAGGTATGGTATAATATTTATATAAAAATATCTACCTTCCTCTACCTCCCCAAAAAACTTTATTACAACTTCAATTTTAGATGAATATCTCATCCAGTCTAGCCGGCCACCATTTTTTTACACGGTGTCTGCCTCTCCAACCTATCTCTGTATTCTGCATCATCCCCATTTTTATTACATTCTTGCTATTTCATTTATTATAACTAAAACAGTGTAAATGGGGTAATGGGCAACCTGAAGTTTTGCAAGGCGTTGATGACTTCCCTGTTATATTCAAAGCTTTTCCACTGAATCTATTTTCATACAATTTGAATTTCATAAATAAATACATATTTTAACCTCAACTCCAGAAGAACTGAGATAGTGGGCTTTTTTACTTCTTGTCATTCTTATATAAAAATGCACTTTCAAAAGTTCTTTTTCATCTTGACTCACCAAGACAGACATCAGTCTTCTTGATACCGTGTTTCATGCCATGTCAGCTTGAGTCATCATAATCATGACATTGAAACATGATCGGTTGAGAGAAGAACCTTGTGAATCTCTGAGATAAAATGGATCTCAAAAAGAATGCTGCATGTGAACTGACATGAAACTGCTTTGCTTACTTGCTCAAGAGAGAAAGAGAGTCAATGTTTAGTCTTTTCCAAGAACTACGATTGCAATTAAAATTGTAATGGTATATCTTTCGCTTCAGCTCTTTTCTGATTTTCTCTTCTTTTCTTGCCTTCTCACCTGCAATAATGCGATTCTTGGCTACGATTGCACAACTCATTTCCATGATGGCAGTGCTTATCACTGGTACTATTATTAGCCATCAACTTGTATATAACAAGAGCATTGTTTAGTAATATATATATACACTTGAGATATATGTATAATATGTTACACATAAAAGACAAAAAGAACGATAAATGAAAAACGTAGAAACAAGATATTATCAGCAATAAATTTTCTTTACGTCATTTCTTGTTCCTGTACATTTTGTATAGGTGGCCTCGGCCTGTCAGCATGCTAAACTTGCTTCTCCAATAATGCAATGCATCTACATCACAATTCCAATTTGCCAGCCTTCTTTTTTTCTTCTTCTCCCCCGGAGAAAATATAATAATTTTTCTCTTCCCAGCCATAATTTCTCGTGCACGTCATTTCGATAACATTATTCTCTCAGAGCCACGCTAAAATAATCCAACATCATCCCTCCCCAACAAAGATGGACTAGTATAAAGATAAACATGCAACCCAAAGCTTTATCATGTCATCATTTATATGGTAAAGTTGCTTTGTTAAGAGGAAAGATGCTTTAACTCAACATCAAAATCTTGCATCAACTACACAATACAGAATCCACCACTCATTACTCATCATCGTTATTACCACCAACCCCCGGCAAGGAGGAAAAAAAAGCTTAACGTAAAAACTACTAGAGTAAATACATCTCTCTCCTTCTCCACTCCACCACCACTACCAACTTTCCCTTATTCGTTCACTAGCACATCAACACAGCAGCTCAAAGAGAAACAGTCTTCAGTTCAGAGCAAAACTTGAACAAAACTCATCTTCCCCAAGTTTGCCTTATCCTACACACACGTAATACTTATCCATGTTTGCATGTACACAGACAGATCAAGCTCCCCCAAAAAAATGTTGTTCTGCTGCTTGCTGTTGTGGTTGTCGTCGGCTTAGCATTTTCTCTTGCTGCTGCTACAAAAGCGTTGTTGCATGCACATTGAGAAGTAAATGTAAAAATAAATGCAAGCTTATATCAAAAAAATATCGTGTGCTCGCATACATAACAGTTTTTACTATGCAAGAATAAAAGTATACCTATACTTACTGTAATGCATGCTCACTATACATAAATAAAAAAGATTATTTATAATAATATAAAAATAAATGCTGTGTAAGTTTTTATATATTCTTTCTCTTTCATTCAACTTTTTTTCTTGTCCATGCATTCATCCATCCATGCATACATTAAAGCATGAAGTATGTATATAGGTATATATAATGAAAGAGCATTTTATTTGCTCCTTCCTTTGCTTGCGTGCGTGCTGTAGATTGGTGCTTACAATTGGCAGTAGGGTGAGTTCAAGTACTATAAGCCAACTGGCGAATAACAACTATCGCTAATCAACATCATTTACCTTACATGTCACGTCATTAAAGGGAGAGAGAGAGAGTGGCATTGCACTTCTAAATGAACTGGTAGCATGAAAAGGAAAATAAAAACGGAATGAAATGCATATGAGCAAATGAGCATAATGGTTATGTTGTAATGGTAATGTGTAATAATGACAGACGTTTTTTGTGATTTCGTGTATTTTTAAGTAGGTAGGTACTTACATGTGCATTCCCTGCCTTTTTTGTCAGTGCAAACATTTTGTATGTGTGTAGAGTATGTAGAGTACGTTATTTAAGCTAACGATAAAAAACATACACCTTTAAAATTTGAAATTGTAGTAATACATATTATGTACACTGAAAAAAATGTCGCAGCCTTTGCCAGTTTAGAATTCACAATTTTTTGCGTGTAGACAACACCAGTGTTTGTTCAAACTTTCTGCCAGTCTCATTCATTCTTTGTCAAAGCCTGTCTTATTGTCATGCACGTATAAAATCGAAATGGGAGGTGTATAATTTTTTGTATTAAACTTATGCAATAATATTATGCTATTGAAATTATATACTGTTCATGCATTCATACAATCACATATATATTTAACCCTTTTCGAATTTTAATAGGCAAACAAAATACACACAAGGCAAATGCAATACACTGCAAAACCAGATAGGTTGGTTGGTTGAATTCGTGGGCTCAGAGAGTTTTTCTATAGACGAACAATGCATCAACTTGATTTGCTAATAGTACCTCCGGGCACAAAAAAACAGTGAGCATAAAATGCAAATTATTCTGCTTATAAACTGACAACACCACCACCACGCCACCACTGCAACTCACTACTACCATAATAATAATAATGGAGATTTGAAAAGTTGATACGCACGGTAAATGTGTACAAGATATTTTACATGGTGCGGTGGTGGTGGTGTTATATACCTACTTTATACGATAGTTCAACATGGGTGTTTTGTGTGCTCCAGGTGGAGTAAGCAAACAGCACAGGTAAGAATAGGTAGGTAGGTACGTTCATTAATTATAAACCTTTTTCGATTGACGAATGCACATGTATGCATATCCATCCATCCACACAGCATGTAGATTGCCATCATCATTGTGGTTACATATAACCTATGCACAAATACATTTCTATACAAACTTGGGGTTTTTGGTACATAGGTATAATTTTCCCAGAACTACAAGCTATGGATTCCTATTCCTTCCTACTACTACTGCCAGGTAATGGAATTGAAAGGGTTAAAATTACAGAGTACGCAAAAGCTAAAAAAAATTAACCTATGCTTTCTACTTCATGATGAAAATATGCTGTTATTATAATGCCATTTCAATGTGGCATACGGATACGCACACCTGTAATCACAAAAAAGTTTTAAAAAAAATAATATGTTTATTGTTCACTACAGCAGCATACTGCATAATAGGTATGTATTGTAAAGATTTTACTTTCAGCAGCACTCTGCATTATATATTTTTTTACACGTCCCCCTTGTCTTTGAATCGAAAAGTTGATTAAGATTTACACTGGGCTGTATTTTATTATATTTATTATTATTACATTACTACTACTCACATACAACGTCCCCCTTGTCTTTGAATCGAAAAGTTGATTAAGATTTACACTGGGCTGTATTTTATTATATTTATTATATTTGTTATTATTACATTACTACTACTCGCATACAACAACCACCTACCTCATTCATCTGATATAGGTGCGGTATTTATGCTTTGCAAGTTAAGTTGTACAACTCTTCTCAATTTATTTTGCTCCAACTGGCGTTTTTCTTAGCTTTGGGGTGTTGCTTGAAATGATGACGACATGGATTAGGAGCTCCTATAATATTTATGCATTTGAGCTTTTGTCGATACACGTATGTGCAATTGGCTTACTCATTACTATTGAGTTGAAGAGGTGTAAAAAATATACATTATGTGTGTTGTTGAGTTGAGATATTATTCAACTAAAGATTGTATTGCAATATTGAACTCAAATCAAAATATTAGCTTCCATTACTAGAGAGCTTAGTGTAATTTTATGAAATGATGTTGCATAATAAATTGCTATTTTTTAACGTTTTGATTGATGGATGACTTAATATTGTGTAGTCAAGAAAAGCAAAGTGTGAAAATGAAACGACGATGCAGACAGCAGACAGACGGATACCATCCAGCAGCGGCGCCGTAAATCGCGCATGTTTTCATTTTCTAAAGTTAGCTATATAATGGATAGCTGCCCTGCACATAGCTATGTATGAATATAAATGATTTACTGGGAAAGTAGGAAATAATAATTAAGAAGTCATTAGTTTCTTCGAAACTCATAGCATTTTATTATGCACACGCACGTGCATACTGCATATACTGCACGGAAAAAGCAGCATGAAGTGCATTTTAAAATCATATTTTTCACATTACGTCGCCCATTTTAGAAAGAGTAATTAAGCCAAAGTATGGTCTTGTGCTGCACTCGTCACTGAAATGTGTTAGCAGCGACATGATTAATCGTCATTTACCTGTAATACACACGTAGCTTCAATCTTAAGTCATGTACATCATTCATCAGTCAAACATGACTTAATGAGAAGTGAAGGGTAATTAATGCGACGGCATATAATCCAAGTTTATACCTAAAATACTATATGCAGATTAAAAAATATTTTTAATCTAGAAAGAATCATCATTTTCAGCTTAGACATGTTACACATTGAATGCAACTCTGTTTTTTTCTAGTTACCATTATATCATCTCTGTACTCTGTAGTTTAAATCGGAAAGCATTTGCAAATTAATTTTTTGTCATGTTATTTATTCATCTTTTCTCCACTGGAAGAGACAAGTTAAAAATGTGTAGGTACGCAAGTTTGGTGCGAGTGCGAAAGCACACATTGAGAAAACACCACAGTTTACCACATCATTTCAACTCGTTGGATAATCAGTAGCAGCAAAAGTACAGTGTTGTCGACTCCTCTCAACATGTTTTAATTTTTAAAAGGCGTTCTTTATTTCAAGCAAAGGAAGCTTCTCTGCAAAAAGAGATTCGTTTCTTGTAATTTTAGCATGTAGCATGTTTGTAAGGTATTTATCGCAGTTATTTTTAAGCAGTAAAGTAATCCATCATCATGCACAGTCATTGTAAGCAGAAATAACAAAATTGCCTTTTTTTCTGTCTACTTATTTGCTTCAAGTTTTCTTTAACCCGCTGATATGATTAAGTATGTATGTACAGCGGAGGTTTCTTTGTAAAGCTCTTGTAAATATGTTTTATGTACATCGCTATGTAGGTATGTATCACGGCTTACTCAGCACAATTATATTTTTTAAACATTAACATTTCATTCTGCATCTCTACTCGTCCTCCCACATTCAAATGAGATTTAAAGCTGCGCATACATCAGATTCAACTTGGTCATGATAACACTTTTTGCCATGCCATATTATTGAGTACTTTAAAAAATACAGCTTATGTCATTACACCAAGAATAAAAACGGTGAAAGAGACTGACTCTGTTGATGATGCTGGTATTTAGTAGGCATCTTCTTATATTATGTGACACGGTCATATATTTTAGTTTTAACTATTTGACATTATAGCATAGGTAGTTGGTTTCGTTTACTCTGTAAAAAAAGATTTGCCACACATATACATACATAAATAGCCATTCTCTCCTTGGATTTTTCATCTCTGTAGCAGCCCCACAGAGTGGAACTGGCAATGTAAAAAGCATAATTAATGCGATTTTATTATCAACTTATCGATATCTCTCATCTAAAGTATGTAACCCAATCTGCATTAATAATCATATCAGGTCCCAGTTCCACTCGCAACTGAAAAAACTCATTTTTATGTATACACGTCCATTTTATAAATGCATGGCAAAGGTATAATCTTTCAGCTAATGACTAGCAATTTAATACTTTATATCCATCCAGTCATTGATTTTATTTCCCAGAGACGATGCAAATCACCATTTTTGCCTGTCGTCATTTTAATTTTATGTCTTCAACCACATTCAGGAATTCCTGGACGGGTAATGACAACGATAAGATGCAGAAGGAGGATTGAACAAGTCAAGCCGAATATTTTCACAAAAGCATAATACAAGAACCGCAACTAGATGACAGCTCAGCAGACAAGAACAAACCAAACCACCATACCACCACATCATTCTACTATCCAGAATACCACGCTCATTTAAGACGATGAGAGATGGTTTGGCTGTTATGTGGTAAGATTTACAGTGTAAAGTCAACTTATATGTATAAGCAGACAGGCCAAGAGTCAACAACTCTTCTGCCCGGGAGAGCTTTTCTTCACGCTTGTGTTGTTGATTCCTGCTGTTGCCTTTTGTTATTGTTAGTTATAACAAGGCAGAATATTACATATAAGAAGAGAGACAGAGAGAGAGAGAGTGGAGTGGAGAGAAAGAAAACACTGTATAAACTTCCACATAGTCAACTAGAGAAGGGTTGTGTGTTTTGTGGAAAACTTGTCTCGTCTCTTCTGTAGTATGCACGCTGCAGAGGATGAAAAATCAAAGCTGGCAAAGCTACCACCATCACCACCATTTGCATCTTTTCTCTCTTCATCTTTCAACATAACGTACTTGCATATTATCATCATGATGACGAGCCATTCTTGTTGGTGTGGTGGTGGTGGTGGTGTATTCTCAAAACATCCAATAAGCCTGACAGACAGCATGCAAGAAAACGCCAAACTTTACACATACGCATAGGTTACATACGTATGTTCTATGTACGTACAAAAGAAAAAAAAACTTTGACTTGGATGGTTTCTTTCTTCTCCCCAGCAGCAACCAGCAACAGTCACAGCAGTCAGTAAAAAGTAGTAGACTGCTGAGCGTCTACCAACCAACCCAAACTGTTATTATGTCTTGATGAAAGAGTACAAATTATTAAAACCAGTAAAACGCTCAACTTTACTAGTGACAAGGGAAAATGCGATGTATGTACTACATAGAGGTACTCATAACACTTACTTATTTATTGGGTGTACTATGTATACAGACAGACAATAATAAGCAATGTAGCAACTTCTACTACTACTACTACTGTAATTATAAACACTGCGTTGGAAAGTAACCACGCTGCTGGGGAGATGTAACAACAACACATGAACAATTTTTTACCGGCCCATTTTTGGCCACACAATACATCAGTTATAAGTAGAGTTCCATTTCTGTATTTTCTTTTAGTCACTCAATGAACTGGATATTGGAATAGGTCACTCGATCAATGCTATTTTAATTCCATTATCAGAACAGCAGGTAGACAAAAGAAGAAGAAGCAAAAAGAATGTGTACAAACTAGTAGTCATATACAAAGGGAATATTGTACTTACCATCATTTTTTTACCTTACTATTTCTGGAAACTGTTAAATATTCAACTGTAAGATACATTATCTATTAGACTTTTCACAGTCTGCTCTCCATCGACACACGTCCATGAAACAAGCAAATTTTCATTTTACTAAAAGTGGCCTTTCCTCTTCTTTTTCTGTAGATGGTATTCATATACGTATATTCTCACTTTAATGCTGAAATCAAATTAAACTAACAACAAGAGAAAACAACAACAACAACAACAACCATTATTTGCTCAATATTTCATTGATTTGTAACAAGACACCGTGTGCCAAAACTTGCCAACTTGATTCGCGTATCAGAGAAATAGGTAGAGAAAAATGTTCTCAATTTTAGCAACTTTCATGTCCATGTAACATAACACCATACACAATAATAACAGATACCTACCTGCCTACACTATCATGTATTATTATTATGGTGAATGTAAATAATGAAAATACAGAGGGGAAAAATAAATTTTGGAGATTGAAGTTTGAAGCAGCAACCTGTAAGAATAACATATATACATACCTACGTAAATATATACCTACCTATATTCCTCTATCTGCAATACAATCTACTCCAGTACACATCTTTAAAAGCAGTTCATAACAAACACAGGACAACGGAGAGAACAGTTTTTAGGGGTCTTCTTCCTTCTCTCTCCTCATAACAACGTTGTTATACTCATACTACCTATGTACCTTACGTTTTTGTAAGTGCATTTACCTTTACGTATATATATAGGTACCAATATATCAACAACAATAATAACCTTATATTACACTGCAACAGGATCCAACTCTCTTGTGTACTCTCAAGGATTTGTGAAGAGGAAAAAGAATAAGGAGATGGAAAAAAAATCGAAAGGAAAGGAAAAGAGAAGGTTGGTTGGTTGGGAAAAAATAATGATGCGCTTTTAGTAGGCATCAAATCCCCATGCATTATTAATATGAAAAGCATTTTGGACTTGCTTGTTCCTGCTGGAGTAGTGCTGGGACTCCTCTTCTTGGCATAAGATTTTCTATAATAGGTATTCTTTTTTTTTGTGTACACAAAAAGCTCACAATCGTCTGCTGCTTATCATCTGTGTATCTAAGATATATAGCTCAACAGCCACTATATGTATATACTTCAAGTAGGGAAACACATCTCCAGAGTTCACTAGAGAAGAGAGCTAAAGTATAATAATTTATCACTAACCTAACCCTCAAAAAATCTCTCGCGTTTCTGATGCCACTTCTATGCATTAAAAATAAATTCTCTTCCTTTTCCTTCTCCCATGCACTTCTCGCATCATCGTCGTTGTTATAATGGAGAAATGATGGTTATGACGATGATGNTAACCTAACCCTCAAAAAATCTCTCGCGTTTCTGATGCCACTTCTATGCATTAAAAATAAATTCTCTTCCTTTTCCTTCTCCCATGCACTTCTCGCATCATCGTCGTTGTTATAATGGAGAAATGATGGTTATGACGATGATGTTGATCATTGCTGAGATTACAAAACTACATTTTCCATATACACCAGATATATATTTTTTTACCTTTTCTTTTCTCCTTCTAGTTAGTTAGGCATGTCATTCATTTTCTAAATTAGTTTAAAGCTACATTCATTTCTGTCATGTCTCTGCTTTAAAATCTACAGGTTTTTATCTTCTTGACGTATTTCAATTCTCAGCTGATTTCATTTCAAGTAAAAATCAGACAAGTAATATGAAGTTGACTAATACTTTTTACTCATTTAATTTTCCTAATGCATTGTGTGTGTAGTAAGAAAACATTCTGTAAAGAAATCAAGCATTGTATTGTACACACGCATATTGTACTTTTCACAATTTCTTTCACGACAACAAGCATTCCATCTCAAACATTTAAAAAAACTCTTTTTGGCTAGTAAAACATTTTTTGGCAAAAAAATCTTAAACTTGAATTTGAACAGTACAAGGAAGCCAAACATTTTCATTTTTCAAAAATTGTGCTGCATTCACAGAATTCTTTTGTAATCACAGAAATACGGAAGAAAACATACGTTGACGTAATACGAAAAAAAAGTGCACGAAACGGCAAAGAATGTTGGATAGTAATATTCTTTTAATTCATATTATTAGAGATCTCTCCCCTTCTTCTCCACTCCAGTTCACGCAACAACAACGACACTGAACAACTCACCATGTTACCATTCTCTCATGATCATCATGATCATCATGCATTCTCCTCGCTCTTCTTGTCTGTTTCTTTTGCATTCCACGTGTCGCTCGCTCGCTCTCACTCTCTCACTTCTTCTAAAATCTGATTTTCCGAGTTAATGCTACTTTTAATACATTTAGCGATACAGGGGTGGTGGCAGTCGGTGGTGCATGTGTGTAGTGGTGGTAATCAAACTGAAGTGAAATGATGGTGCCTAAGAGAATGAAAAGTTCTCATTTCTCTTTTTCCCAAGTTTCGCTTCTGGAAACATGAGAACCAGGGAAAAAAATCTTTACCAATGTATACAAAAGTTTAGTAGCAGGTTTCCGCTGGAAAAGCAAAAAGAATCATTCTGCTGCATTTTGCTGTGCATTGAAAGTAAAAAAACACCCATATACATATACTCTACTTCCTCTTCCTTTTATTATTACAATCTCAGCTTCTTTTTATTTCTTTATCCTCAAGTTAACATCGTTGTCTCGTGATAAACGAGCTAAATATGATGATGGTGATGGTGTGACTGGTGTGAGCTTATGCGAATATATGTAGCTTAAAAAAAGAGAGAAGAGATACGAATGCACAAAAGTTGCTTGTGCATCCAGCAGTTGAATGGTGGTACGCAATACGCATACGCAACTTTCAAAGTTGCATAAAGAGCACCGCTCTTCCTGTTGTTACTACGAACGAACGACGGAACAGCAAAACCAGAGAGACGAGGAGAATGGATGGCATGGTACAGTAACAACGATGTAATGTGTAAAGAGAGAGAGAGAAAAAAAGGGGATGATGGAAAATAAATATACACGAATTGTAGTAGTGCTGCTGCTGCTGCATGATTTTCATGTTCTCTGTTCTTACTTTCCTCTTGCAGCACACAGCAGAATGTTAGTAATGATCTGGATAAAAAGTTTGTTTTTCGATGGTGTTTTTGGTGGTGGTGGTGGTGGTGGCATGGTGGAGCAGCAGCAGCAGTGGTAGTTCATGTTCTTTACAACATCACACATAGTTCGTTTGTACACAGTAAAAGTAGCAGGGATGATGATGGTGAGATGGAATATCGTAGGAACAACACGAATGAGTTAGACAACAACAACCACCGCCACTGCCACTACCACAGCACGACAACCACCGCACCATACTACTACCTCGCTTCTACTGATTGTAATGTTATGCCGTATGAGAAGAGAAGCAACTTGAACATGATCAAAATTTGAAGAAGGAGAAAAAAAGGGTTAAGAAAAAGCAGAAGCAATTTTGTTCTCTCCCTCAACTCATCGTCTCTTGCTTCCTCCTTCCTTCCGATTTTTGTGCGAGTCTAGTAAAATGCAATGTGCGTATGCCTTGCAGCAACTCTCTCACTCAATTTTCTTATCATCCCCACCTCCTTCACATTTTTTTTATCCTTTTCTTCATTTCCTACGGGATCAAATTGCTGCAGCTCTCACACAGCTTTTATTCTTTTCTTTTTCTCTCCTTTTATTACATTTTTGGTCTGTGTAAAGAACTTTGTGAATGTCTATTAGTGGTTTTCGTAAACGTTCCATAGACGAAATGGTAATTGGTTTTGAATGAGGTTTTGGAAACTAATTTAGCTACCTGCTTGCTGATGACTAGGTATTTAATAGTATATTTTAAAAAATGCGTCAACGTTCCGAGGCAAAAGTGGCAATTTTCCTTGAGGCGGAAGCATGAATGAAATTAAAAGACGAAAATGTAACAGCTTTTTGATTATAAGCAAAAATACGTTTTGGTAAACTTTGTACCTATTTTTGTCCATATTGGCACTTTGGTACGCAAACCAAAGTCTCTAGATCTAGAGAAAAAAAACAATGTACTCAATTAATTCTAAAGAGCACGGCGCTTCGTTGAATTCCACAGTACGTTACAGAAGGAAATTGTCGTTTATTCATACATGATGAGTTGCATTATTTTTATTGGATATAGAATTCACAGTTTGTTAAGCGGAACAACTTATGGTCAGTTGTCGGTATATACATACGAGCATATCAATAGAAAAGAAGAATATAAAAACGTGAACAATACGGAATTAGAACCAATGTACCTACCTAGATACTTGCGTACAAAATCTAATCTCCTTCTTTATTTGTCATTTTGAAAATGCTTGAAAGATAAGTAATGAAAATCAGGTATATAGCTGAATACCTCTATGTCTATGTCTCTCACCCTATCCAATATCTCACATCTTACCCTCTTAAGTATAAAAGCCAATACTTCAAAATCGATTCAAGTTGTCAATACTCCATGTGGAATGGATTGTACAAGAACTAAAAAAAGATCGTGTCATTGATGCAACAAATATATCAAAGGTGAACCTATTGAGAAACAGATTGGATATTTTTTCCCTGGTATGCATTTGTGTTGAACTCAGATTTAATCCATGTGTTTTTTTACCCCTTCCGTCATTCACTATTATTTATTAAACTCACCTTTTTATCAATAGTTTTTTTACCCTTTCATTCATGACTGTCTTCCGGGTTAGCCGGATAACCCGCTATTCAAATGGAAATGTGCACAGGATGACACAACTGTCATTTTCTCAGTATAAAATCAACGAATAAAAAAATTGCGATACAGTATAAGGTGAAGTTTACAAAAAAGAGCTTTTGCGTTCAAAAGAGTCTGGTTGTATTGTTGTAAATAAATTGTATAAAAATTAAACTTGTGCAGATGTACCCGGATAAAAAAGTATTCTTTTACAAAGTCTACTCTTTACAAATCGATTGAAGCTGGAGTTAAAATAGTTAAAATGGTCAACGAAATAATGTTCTGAAACAATGAAATCAATAAATTGAAAATAAAAAATTGAACTGAGAAAGATAACCAATAGGTACATATGTCTTCCAATGGTAGTTTTTGTACTTTTTCTCTTCATCAATTTGTAAGGCAGTTTTGTATTTTTTACAAATAGCAAACAACCTAAAACACTACAGTTTTATAGCTCTTTATACTCATTATAATCGTACATAATCTGATTAGTAGATTGAACGATGTTTGAGGACATGTACATAATCTGTAACTCTAAATTGCCGGCTTGAAGGTTTCAGACATTTTATGATCTACGACTACGACCTAATTGATAAGTGAATTAGCATCAAACATTGCATTGCACACTCTAATCGAATCTTTATTCTAGTTAGCATTACGTCTCCCTTACAGCAATAAAGAGTCTCAGCTCAGTCACACTTTGCATTTCTAGCTTTAAAAACAAACAGGATCAGAACTAAAAAAAACTATGTTCATAGCTTTCAAATGGTAGTAGCGCAACACATAATCTGCCAAGCTTTTCATTTTAATATTCCAAAAAAACGAATAACGGTCATTTGTTGGTGTAAAAGCTAGTTGTTGTTGTTGAGCAATACACACGTTTGACTTATGTAACACATTTTTTTGCAAAGCATGTGACGATTGACAAAGTCCGAATGCAAATGTGAATTCCACTCATATTTCATCAGGGATCATACAAGTAGTCATAAAAAACAGAGAAGAAGTATAAAAAAAGGAAAACGCTCACGTTGCACCGAGTGCATTCATTTTTAGATGTTTTTTTTTTCTTCTAAAGATGTAATAATGTTGGGTTGATGGTGGATGCAATATTACTATGCACATTTTGCCGTCTTGCTTTACAACTACCATTATTATTATTATCATCATCATCGTCATAACAGAAAAAAGCAAGGAAAGTAGAATGAACTCTTCCACCACCACACCATGCATGATGCCTGCATAACATTCACGTTTTTGGAGAAGACAAAACCACCACCAACACCACCACCACTGCTGCTGCTGCTCCTATACGTGGCTTCTTTTCCCCATGCACCGTACATATATTTTATATATATACATATATATATATTGTAGTTAGCAGTGCATCGTATACATCGTACAACAGCCATGTAAAATTCACAGCAGCAGAAAGTAAACTTGATAATATTTTTTTGAGCAACCCTATGGTATCGGAATAGAAAAAGTTATCGTTTGAACTGCCTCTATGTTTGATCGAGCCATGCATGCATCCATGCAATGCCATCATGCCAGACGAGTCTGCTGCTGCCTTATTCGTTTTTCTCTTCTCTACTTCTTCATATGTCTCAACTGAAACTGAAATGGAAACTCCATGTGTACTTTTCTACACACGGAGAACTGATGATGATGACGATACCCATCCTTTACTGCTCCAACTAACAACATAACAACAACAACTTTTTTTCATCGGGAAGAAGGGAGAAACACAGCATTTATTTCGTTTTTACTTTGTTTCGTTTCTACTACTGCCACCACTACAAAACAGAAATCCATCCAAATACCCACACAGAATGCGTGAATAACGGATAAGTTTTTATAACGCTTATTATACCAAATTATATAGATGTTGAGCTTACTTTAAGTTATAAATATAGCACTAGGTTTTACAACAACAACCCATAATAAGTTTTGAGGAAAAAGGACGATCTTGAATGGGCCACCAATCCTTAATCAAAAAGAGAAAACATAAAATGTCCGTATACACCACAGCAGTTTTACTTCTTTGCATGTTCATTTGCTTTGTTCATTTTTCATTTCATACATGCTCGTTGTTACCTACCATTCAAAACCTCTCTAGCTGTTTTGGTATATACGTGTATAATTTTTTTCACAGAATAAACTATGCACGCCTTTCTATTCCATTACTACTAGCAAGCATTCACCGTGTGCTTATACATACATACAATATATAAATATACATACATATACATGCCGACATGAGTATAATGTCGCATATTATATTCACAGAAAGAAACAGAGAGAGAGAGAGAGAGAGCTCTATGGAATAAAGTATCAGTAAAGAACTGATGCCCCCACTACTACTACTTCTACTAAGCACCGTCTTCTCCTCTACTTTCCATTCTCTTCTTCTTCTACTACTACTACTCCATTTCTCACTGATGTAGTAGTAGTAGTAGTAAAATACATCAGGAGTGAATTCTCTCTCTTTTTCGTTCTCTCTCTCTCTCTTCCGTTGCGTTGCACTGCACGAGATGCATGCATTGCATGAAGGTGTGCTATTATGAGTATGTTCAAGAGAGAATGCATTCTGTTAAAAGCAGAAAGGCATATATGTATGTATATATATTCTCTCTCTAGAAAGAAAGAAGAATTTTTTTCTTTGCTTACTCGCTCAAGTTTTTTTCTTGTTATTTTGCTGGAAAGGCTTATATACGGAAGAAGAAGGCATGGATGCTTTTTTGCTCTCATTTTAAATGAAATAGTAGTAGTAGTAGTGAGTGAGCATGCATGCATTTTTGTATAAGACCCATTATGGGTATATTACCTACATTTTAGGTATTATAAGGCCGTGTATATAGCAGTACTGATGCACTTTTGTAACATGTACAACGTGTAACTACGCTAAGGCCTGTGTCTGACACTGACATAATATTATTTACGTGTTTGTTGTACCAGTGTAAAAAATGTGCATGCACATAATACGCACATACGTAATACGTATATATACCAACCAACGTGCTACAACTGCTGTTGTCGTTTCATGTAATAATAGGATATAACAGCTTTGCAAGCAGGCAGCGAGAGCAATGCTTTACGGTATATATGAAACACAAGAAATGTATCCTATACTTCAATTTCGTTTGGAAGATGGTGAGATGAGGTTTCGTATGAAAATTTCATGGGATAGATTTTATAACATATACATACTTACAAAAGTACCTACATACAAAACACAATCATTCTCGTGTTATAACTGTAGCTATGATGAGGTATATAATAAGTAGTTATAAAGGCAGTATGGTGGTGGTAGTGGTGCATGGCATGCACTGCCAAATATATAGGTATGTAGTTTATACCTAGGTTGTCTGGATATACATACCTCTCTACGTGTAGTAGTAGTAGTAATAACCCATCCTCTTTTGGCTTTACAAAAAGGTCTTGTGAGTAAAGAACAAAAAAACAACTCGTATGCTTGTATGCAAGATGCAAAAAATGTGTTTATAAACAAAAAAATGTATAATATGGACTTTGATGGCAATGTTGTTGCTGATCATTTGATTATCTTTAATATAGTAATAATTTGTGCTGATTTTTGGATTTTTTGATACTTTTGTAGATCTTCGCAGAAACTGTGCGTGCTAACCATTACGTCTGAAGATGATGTTTAAGGCATAAAAATGTAACCATTTTATTCCATTATTGTTGTTGTGCTAGTAAAATTGTCCTGTTTTTTAAAACAAAGATACCATCTTGAATACCTAATTTAGAAGATTGAAAAATTTATTCGTATTCCTACACTAGGTAGGTACTTTTAATATATTTTCTTATTGCAAATAGGAATGAGACTTTTTAAAGGATATTTTTCTGTAAATTACAATCAAAAATTTATTTTTGCTCGCGAGGTGTTTTACTTGTCACTGTTACTGCTCAAAGCACATGTTTGCTGTTTGCCAGGGGAAGAGATTTCGCGTTTTGGTACACAGAGGATGAGAGCCGACACGTATAAGATTATCAAGTTTAAAAATATTGGGTATAGAGACGTACCAGTACCAACACACCACAACATCTAGGCAAACTTGTTCGCTCTCAAAGTCGTGCACTACTGCGCTGTTAAATGAACTGCAATATTTGCTATTGTACTTGCGACAACGGATGAAATCTGCAAACGTTTAGGACAGCTCCCCAAGCATTACTCTTCTCTCCTAGACTCCTATGGTTAAAGCTGGTTTTCATGAAACGTTTTTTATCAACTTTTGAATTTTCATTTATAATGACAACTATTAATACTTATTCGGAATGAAGGAACATGGTTAGGTATGTATATAATTTGCGAAGAAATTCAAGATATACTACAGACCGGCATACATTTCTTTTTTCAAAAATGCTGCAAATGATAAATTTTACTTGGCAATGGCAGGTAGTAACAGGATGAGCTACAACAAATTAAAGAAATAAATGTGATTGTATGTTTAGTTTAAGAGATGATCGCAGATGCTAGTTTCATAGTTGGCAAATTCAAATGAAAAAAAGACTTGTTATATGAATGTGTGTAAAAGTGTGTATAAATAAATGTAAAAGTTCAAGTGTGACTTTATCACGCTGAATTTTTGCAGGCACGATTTTGCAATAGGTATTCTATTTTGAAAATTTCATTTGCTTAACCAGATTCAATTAGAAATATTTTTCAATGACAATTACTTAAATACATATTTATGCAAGTACAAGTCAGTTTGTTACGAGCCACTTGTTAAGGTGCGAATTTTATGTATTTACGTAAAACAGGTGCAAAGCAAAACCACTACACAACAATACAGTTTTGCAGTATTGATGCGTAGTAGTACAATAGTATGTACATAGATGTTCAAAAATCACAAATCAAAATTATTATTGAGCAATTTTCTCAGAATCCATAAAGATTTTCTTCAAAATCACAAAACCAAACTCATTTTCAAAATCACAATAATACAAAATTATATCACATTTCGGGAGTCTAAAAGACTTTATATTACTTTAAAGTTGTTACTCAATATTCGTTTTCGGAAATTAGTATGTTGTAAGCATATACGATAAGTGTATAAAATACGCGTGAAGACAAAACACCACTTTTTAACAATCACAACGCTTGCAACAAGCAATTTTCTTTAAAATGATAAAAGCCAGTTGATCGATTGTATTGACTGTAAAACAAAATCCTTTTAAATTGCATGAAAATCAAAAATACAATCAATATTTTAAATAATTTTTGTGACTTTAATTTAAATGATTTTGAACATCTATGAGTATGCATAATATTCTTTTCACAATGAAATGGTTACAGCTGC
>JAHZMT010001254.1:0-13125 GCA_027743785.1 Sinhomidia bicolor
TTTTTTTCTGGTGTGAGACGGCAGACAAAAAATAATCATTAAACTTGTGTAAATAAAGGAAAGTAAATAAATGTTATTTGTATTTCGAAATATGGTCTGATTTGTATTTTCCTCATTGGCTATTTGTTTGCAGCTGCGACTACTACTGTTGTAGTTGATAGTTCAAAGGAATACGGTATTATACCGGCTAAATTTATGTGCTGACTTGAATATATATGATGTGCAGAGAGAAAACTCTGCCAGTGTTATTTGTCATGGACAAAAAAGTTTTTGGCGTAGGTAATTTACGACTGAAGGATCACCGCCTGAAAGTCATTTTTACAACGACTATGTGTAGTAGTATGCTGGTGGTGGCGGGTGACTTCATACATTATGGATTGGCTCAAACAAAAAAAATCCAACGATGATAAAAGACACTATACTATACTACCAAGTCAGCAAATAAAAACCGGATTCGAATAATATGTTGGAGACATACTACTACAAGTTTCTAGTCAAAGATAGAAAGAAGGGTCACGGCAGCAATATTATTATTATTATTATTATGGAAGTTTAGTAAATCCATTCCATACTGTCAGAGTGTTTTCCCCTGACAAAGGAAAAAAGAATAAAGTTGAGTCACAAAAGCAAAATAATATCATGGAAAGATATGTAGTTGTTGCAAGTTTATTGTTATTCCTTTTGGATTGATGATCCAAGAACACGGAATGTTTTTGTAGTATTTCATTGCTACAACAATAATATTAATATTTTTTTCCTTTGATGTTCTCCTCTTTGAATTTTAGTAAATCAGAATTAAAATTATTAGTATTAAAAAATAATCTGCAAAAAAACTTTGCGCCTAAAGAATACCAACTCAGTCCAATTTTTTCATGTTATTTGAAGTTACACAATTTTGGTAAAATTCAAAAAGACAAAAGGCCAGGTTGGCTATAATCAAAAAGTCATTTTATGCTGGGATGTGTTTACAGTAAGATTAAAAGATAGCCACAAGTTTGAAAACGTACGGACACTCTTGGGAAATATAGAGCATTGCAATGTATTTAATTCAATATGTATGTGTATATTTCATATAACACCACTGTGTGATTTTCCCAGAAAAAGTAGGCATTTCCATGCAATCTTCTGTTTGAAAAGTAGGTGTGATATTCACATCAGTTTCAAAAGTCCACCAGTACAGAAACACACACACACGATGATGTATTACTCAAGGGCTTACTCTTCATCCTACTTTTATAACAGCCATAATGCAGTGAAAATGGATGGGATTTTCGGTTTTTATGTGAATTGCTTACCACGACCATCACACCGAGAAAATATAAAAGGTATAATATGTATGTATGCATGTATGCATGTACATATGTGTACCTATCCACATTTCATTGCTTGCACAACAAAACAGGAAGTGAAAGCAGCAAAGGCAGCGGCAGTAAGTAGTCCCCGTAAATGTAAAGAGAATAAGGCCCTACCACGTTGCACCCTCTGCATTTCCAATGATTACACTGACAGAGTCAGAACAGAGAGCGCTTTGTGCAAGAAAAATTTATGTCCCTGTCCACACACATAATACCACTCAGAGAAGAAAAAAAAAGAAAGAGAAGAAGAAGAAATAGCTGAACGCGCAACCAAATCGGAAAACCACATTCGGTGAAAATGGTTGTTGAATTTTGTGTAGGCATGCACAATTCTCATGTGTGCATGAGAATAAAATGGCGAATAAAACCTACACACACACATTTATTATAACTATTTCTTCTTGGTGAATTGTTGTATATGTTTTGGTATTATTATTATTTTTTTATTCATTTTCCTTTTACACTTTTCTCCTCTTTTACTCAACTCAGAGAGACATAATAAAAGGGCAAGGCAAAATGCTATTGTTGTTGGCATCTAATATAAAGTTAGTTGCTTTTTGCTTCTGCTGCTGCTGCAAGCCAAGTTATTTGATTTTACCACATCACCTTAATACAAACCAAAAGAGAAGGAAATACTGTGTGAGTGTGTGTAGCGTCGACAATTTATTTTTTTTCGGTTTCTTTGCCCGTTGGAATATTCACTACTACCTATATTGCTAAAAGCAGAACCATCGGTTGCAGACTTCATTTCATTTTTAGTGAACATTTCACTTTCTCTACTGGACGGCACATAAAAAGCTGCTAGTGTTGGTTTTGGTAATAGTTAAAAAGGCTCTTTTCATCCGTCCATGTATACATACATACATACATGCACGAGTCCGTTTAGTGTAAATAGATATATGTGTACGCTTTCACATGTGTACTATTTCAATTTTACAATTGTCTCTCTTTCAGCGCTAGAGCAAGCAAGCAATGAAAATTGTCCATTGTTTCTCTGCAAGTTGCCCGGTAGTTGGGATATAAAACAGGCGGACATTTCCCGTAAAATATTTACTCGGCCTACCTACGCTCCTCTCTCGGATATAGTGTGTGCCTTTCACCAGATTGTATAACAACTTGGTGGTACATTTAAAAGAGAAATATACGTACATACGTACAAAAACTTTTTTTTATTATTGTTTCCATTCGCGTGGAAGGTTCTTCTCTTTACGGTAGACCTGAAAAATATACCAACTAATTTCTAATAAAAACAACACGCCAGCAAGCTGCTTAATTTTGTTTTTTACCTAGTTTCATTTCATATTAAACACGTCTATTTATCTCTACCCTACATGCATTGCAACAGTATGCATACACAAAAAGGGTCACCTTATATGTATATGTACTTGCTCATATAAGCAAGCTCAGTTTGACTACTACGGTCAGTTGATGTAATTGCCGTTTGGCTTAGAAATATATATTTTATGTATAGGTCATGTAACAAAACACCAAAAGAAAAGTAGCAAACCATCTTTTCTCCTGTTTTGGTAGCGAGTAATCATGAAATGAAAAAACAAACTAGTCATTTAAGGTTTACTTACCTTCTTTGATATACAACTTGTTAAAAGTACCTACCGAGGCATAAGTAAATAAGCAAATGGTAGCCAAGAAATCCACGTTCTGATATTCGTTGGACATGACATAAGAGAAAAAAGTCATGTGTATGGACTATTGACCTGGATGACCCATTTCCAAAATAATATTATGTACATTTATAAATTTACATGGCTAAGGAGTGGCAACAGCATAACATTTTATTGATAAATGTGGTGACCAACACAAATATTAAAGTGTCAAAAAATTGTTTACTCAACTATTTTCAGAAAAAAATGAGTACTTTTATTGCTATCTCCTCACTTGACTTGAAATTTTATTGCTACATGTAAATATACATGGATAAAGCTATAGAACTAATAACGTACTTGACATATTGGGCTTTCCAAACTGAAAAAAAAGTTTATTTGTTGCTCTGACTAATTCTGTCTAATTGAGGAGACGACGACGAAAGAGTTAGTTGGTAAGTAAACAAATAATTTGCATTGCCCACATTTGTTACACGAGTACAACAGCAGCAGCAGCAGGTGACAGATAAGTTGACACTACTGTATGTATTCTCGAGAACCGATGAGTGAAGAAAGCTGAAGAATAGAAAGTAGCAAAGTGAAAAGTGGTAAAAGTAAATTAGCATAACACCCACCAAGACATGTAATAGAGCAAAAATACTACCTACTTACCTATTAATAATTGTGATGCTGAATAGTATATAGGTAGGTATTTTACTCTCATTTCATTGGTTAAATGTATGATGTATACACATATTCTATAAATGTAGAAATAAATATGGTGGTTGCATAAAGAATTGTTGGGTTGTGACCACTGCTGCGAACAGTTTAGCGTGAAGCGTAAATAAATTGGGATAGCAGACACCCCTATCTACTACAGTATGTGTAGTACATTGGTACATTTATATTTGTAGATAGTGTGACATTTATAGACTTGATAAGCAAAAGTCTATAATGGGAGTTTGTTGATTGTGCACAGGGAATTGTAACAACCAATAAAAATGGGGCTTCTTGATAAATGCGAATGTCTCTTTAGAAAGCAATTTACTACTACTACTACTGTTCTTACAGTGTACTTTGCTGTTTCTAGTTTTCTTAATGATTTCTTGTTTAGTTAACAATTTATCAACAGAGGAGCCCTGTCGTGAAAATTAATTTTGTAATTATACGTCGTGTTGGTTGTGTAAACCCATACAATACAGTGTTCAAAAACGCACAAGGTCGTTTACCTACGTACTACTGTTACAAAAGTCGACAAAAGATGGAAGGTGGAAAAGGTGTTGAAAATCACGTAGGGAATGAATTCACATTAGTATTGCTTCAGCAATCAAGGGTAAAAACCAGAGATTGGAGTAGCATGACATGAGTTATTATTATTATTTTAACCTTCTTTTTCCTTTCGGTAAGACTTTAATGCAACTTTTTTGATTTGATGATAATTCTTGGAGTATTCGGTTCAAAAATAAAATAACAGACAGTGTGTAGGTATCAGTGTAGTGCGTATAATATGTTGACGATAAATATTGTTGGATTCGGAGACTCTATATATCTAGTAATAATAATGTGGCGGTACATGTAAAAGCTGTAAATATAAATTGTACCTTGGCTAGTAGAGCTGTTGTATCGTCTTACACATGTACACAAGCAGTTTGCAGCAGTGCTTCTATGTGAGAATATCGGCCATTTCAGCACCTTCAGGTCTATTGGAGACTGCTTTTTTATTAATGTATTCCATGTCATGTGTGCAGCCAAAAGTAGATCATTCATGGTTGGTGAGATAGAGCAGTCCCTGGTGGTGAGCGTACCTATAATCAAACTAAAAGTGTGGATGATTCTCTTGACTTGTAAAAATAAAATAGAAAATAAATCGACCCAATGTATTGCTTTATACTTGATTATAGCCACCCCAGGAGATTTATTTCCTGCTGTGGTCGCTCGCCATCTTGCTTTGAACAGCCTTGATGGTTGAACCATAGCGTAGGTAATAATAAACGGGTGTGCTTTCTACATTTTTCTATATAGCTATGTATATAGCTTGTATATGTATATTCACTCCTCCTCACATTCTCTGTATGCATGTACTGAAAATTAAATGAAAATTTCGGTGAAAGTATAATTTACAAGCTTCTCTGGTAAAAAGCACTACACTGTAACAAGCAGAGAGAGAGAGTAGATTAAAATTTCCCCACACTTTTCATTTTCTTTGTGTTCTCTCAAGTTGTTCCATGCGGAAGGCATGCAGAATATTATATAGTAGTAGTACGCTAAATGCGGTAGCATTTTTCTACATTTTCTTGTTGACACGCTTTTTAGTAACGGATATCACATGTAAAAGCTTTTACTTTTGCATTAGTTGATTTTTTATTTTTTTGGTATATTTTTTGCATAATAAAAGTGCTTTAGTAAAATGGAAATATTGCAAGTTATTTTGTAAATGGTAGTATACGTATATAGCTATCTAACCAGAATCTGAAATACAAGATTTTATCTTTCGTATTATTCATCTGCAAATAATGATATTTTAATGGCAAAATTTTTTTTATCAAAACTTTTGTTGTTGGCAAAATTGCTAACAATGGATTGAAAACATTTTTGAATGATTCGCAATATTCTCTTTTATTCTGTGTACACTTTTTAAACATTTTCATCTCACGCTCCATTTTCATTTTTCTGAAAGATTCAGCAGATGAATGCAAAATGACATCCAGTGGAGAAAATAACGTGGCTTTGAAAAGCAAAGAATTTTGGCAAAATCTACACAGCTATATAGTAATAATAGATGCTAACAGTTATGTTTGGTAATCTTCTTCTTTTGTCTTGTTCATGTTCGCAGTAGTGACATTTTGCATTCTTCAAAAAAAAAACGTCTCTTGGTCCTTGTCAGTAGCGTGCAGTGCACGCAATCACGTAATACTTTTGGCAATGTATTCTCTCCTTAAAGTCTCATTTTCTTCCAATGAGACGGCGATTAAAATACTTTTTGTCCAAAGTATATACCGTGGACTCTTTCGCAATTCTCAATGTTTATGGCATAATCAAAGTCCGATTAATGTAAAAGATAGGTAGTAGCTCAGCAGAAAACAGAAACAAAGCAAAACATTATTATTAGTTTTGGAAACAGCGACAGACTACTACCACTGTAACAATCTGTAAGCACGAATGTCATCAACGTAAAACGAGCAAAGTAGAATTACCTATAATTGCCTTTTGATATTCCATAGAATGGGCATTTGCAACTACTGGAATAACAACAGACCCCTTCCTTTCTCTCTCTTTAACTTCTCTCTAGCTACCTATACTTTTCTTCTATAATCACGATTCTTCTCATGTCATCATCATGAAAAAAGAATATACTTTTTAAATTGCTTTAAAAATTACAATAAGCATTAAATTTGGTCATTTCTATCCCATTTCCGGCTGAAGCACAAGGAATAAATGGAAATTGTCTTGTTTCCCGAAGGTCATATTTTTCCAATTTTCCTCAACCTCGCATGAATCCATTAGAGAATAAAATGTANCTGAAGCACAAGGAATAAATGGAAATTGTCTTGTTTCCCGAAGGTCATATTTTTCCAATTTTCCTCAACCTCGCATGAATCCATTAGAGAATAAAATGTAATAGCACAATTCTTTTCTTCCTCTTCTTCTTCGTCTTCTTCTCAACCACTCAAACATTTTCTATATAGGTAAAAATGTATTGACATGGGAAATGGAGCATCCGTCGAAAATGGCATGAGCAGATAAAAAAAATTATAGCATATGGTCATCATCATCTTGATGCTATATATATACATTTCACTATGTAAGGTCATGACGTGATCTTGTTCCAACCAGATAGATCAGTGATGATGATGATGATGATAATACATAAAAAAAAGAAATAATATTCAACACGACCAACAACGATAGAAATCTTTTGCCATTAACTTTCCCCCAGCATTATTGTTAAACTGAATTACTAAATATATATGCGAGTGAGCGAACACGCATATTGCATGCTTGCTTACCTTGGTAGGTACTTTAATATAAAAAAATACATTATTATTATTACCTATAGAAAATAGGGCAAAAAGGAGCATCACTATTACCATCACCCCAAATACAGTAAAGTTATTAGTGATGATAAGATAACATTGTCGTTAGTTATGCCTTAATAATAAGGGTAGCCCATGTACATGATTGCATGACCGAGTGTGCAGAATGTTGTGGCATATATAAAAGTATGTACATATATTCATACGTGTAACTCTCTTATCTAGCTACTACTTTCTACCACCACCATCGTGTTATTATTTAAAGGATAAAAAATAAGAATAATAATATCACACGATATCACCATTCACCACCACCACCAACCACCGTTGGTAGTATGCATGCATGCACGGAGCATGGCATCATAATATGATAAAAGATACATGAGTAAAAAAGTATCCGTTTTTTTCCACGGTACAGCATTCGTGCATTAGTGGCAAGGGAGAAGAAGACCACTGTTCACAGAGTACACTTTGACGCTTCACTGCATTCGGGCAACTTTTTTTTTTCTTCTTCTTCCTACAACGACGTTCACACAACCGACAACAACATAACAGTACATTTACTAACACTACCACCACCACCACCACCAGAAGCATTGTTTTTCTTTATTCGGTATGCAATATACATAATAAAAAGTATAAAAGATTGCTACTTTCTCCCTGCTTCTTCACTGAAGCAGCAGCGGAAATGGAAGAAAACCAGTAGTAGCAGCAGCAGACACACGATTACAGATGCGAAGAGAGAAAAGAAAATGCATACATTCTTCAAGCGAGTTTAGTATTGTTTCGCGTATCATATGAATTACACTACGAAACGTTACATAATAAGCACATATGAAAAAGCGAGTGAGCGTGCATGGCTGTACGATGTACGAGTCTCAAAAAAAATAATAAGAATAGACTGGAAGCGAAAAAAATGTGTTTATATATTGGGAAGGAGGAACCTGCACACTTTTGCGACTCTTTACAGGTACTTTTCTCCCTCCTTTATGGTGTTATTGTTGCTATTATTATTGAAAATGCTGGAACAAGTGAACAGTTCATGTGGCGTGGCGAAAAAACGAACATACAAAAAATCAATCAGACAACAGCACCAGCGCAATGCTACATATTATTATTACTATTATTATTCTCAATCCCAACTTGTAAAAAGAAAGGGAAAAAAATATTGAGCAAGGTTGTGTGGCTTTCCCTTTGCTATTTTGTATGTCCTTTTTGGAATGTATGTACATATATCTATTTATGTGACTAAAGTTGCATTTTTTTGTGGGTTGGTGGTGGTTTTTTTCCTGCTTTCAGTGTTCCGTGTTTTCCATGATTATATTTTTGTTACATCACCTATTGAACTGGTAATATATATAAAGAATAATGATAGGGTTTGGTAGACGGAACGGAGGATGATGATGATGATGATGTCGATGATAATAATAATGGTGTGTTTTGTTGATGTAGCCCATTGTATTGCCAGTAGGCAGGCACACTGGGTCATATGATGTCGTTGTTTGTTGTTGGAACATGAAAATTCAATATCTTTTATTTTTTCTGCAATGTTATCTGTTCAGAGAGCACATCTCCATTTTCCTTTTCTGTAAGAAGAAGAAATAATAAAAATAATAATGACATGGAAAAATTTTGTCTTGAATAAGCAATAAACTTACTTTCTCTACATAAGCTATCCTTCAGCGTTATATTCGATTAATTTAAAATGACGCGTTTCTCCCGTTAGCAGCGCACTAGCAAGAAAAGGGCAGATGTGTGTGTGTGGGTGTCATCAGGCGTAACTTTATTTTATTTTTTTTTCAATTTTGTGATTCCAACCATTTTGATGGATGATGGATTCATAAGGGACATTAGCAATTTAGGTGTGCCCACATCTATTATTACCGTGTCGCTGCTTATATTTTAATGGAATTAATAACGTTTTACATGTGAGACGACAGAGCGATTGTGAGCGGAGAAAGTGGACTGTGGAGAGACATGCTGAAAGCTATATTATACGTAGCTATATGGGGTATTCACGACGACAGTGGCTAGTTTTTTTCAATTTTGTACCGACCCATATGAAAGGTTTCCGTTTCCGCCTTGCGCAAGAAATGACAAGTAATTTATTTTATTTTCTTGAATTTCAGCTTAATGAAATTTCACATGCTGTATAATAATGTATTAATAATAATTATTATTATTAATACAGAAAATGACACATATTAAGGAAAGTGGAAAGTCAAAAACAAGTTGAAAGGAAATTTGCGTCAATATAGAATGACAACTGTAGTGAAAAAATAGGATGATGATGGATGGAAAGAGTAAAAAATGAGAAGCAACTCCTTTTTGCATACAAACGTAGCTCCTACAGTTGTTAGAAACGGGTCAATTTCTGAAAATTATATTCTCTTATTATAAATAATTCCTAGGAGAGTAAAATGACTGGTTTTAAAATTAATACTGACTCTAAAATAGAAATCGAGGGTAGTTTCAGTAGTTTATTTATAGGCAGGTCTTATTGCTTTGTTGCGTTTTAATCCCAATGCTGCAGAGAGCATATAGTGAATGTGACTGTGACACTCTCTCTAGTCACTAGCAGGTTTCTCAACAATATCGACAATTTTGTACGGAACAAATTCCTTTCTCCCATAGAAAAAACCCGAGGAGACAAGACTCTATGACTGGAGGGTTGGTTGGTTTGGTGCTTGTGGCGGTAGGTAAAGTCAGTTGCTTTTCTTGCTGTCATTCTTCATATTTTATGACACATGTTGTTTTGATGGGAAATGGTGATATCGATATTGCAACAAATTGAGACTGATGTCTGTTGTCTGTATTCGACAAGGCCAAAATGTTTCGTATTCATAATATGTCACTGTTTTATTCATACACTGCTTATTGTGTGGGCGGGTATGCTGCGACCAACCATATAAACTTTTTTTTCGTTCTACCTTTTAGTCTCTCTACACATTATGTTTTCTGCTTGAGTAATTATAGCTATACCGAGTTTGCCAAAAACACTAGTAAACTTACATGCTCACCATATACATGACTAAAAAGCAAAGGCCAGGGGATTTACTTTTGGACAAACTTTTTGGTAGTTTCCCTTTCTATGCTACCCATTTTATTTTTTAAAAAAAGATCTCGCTCCAGCGTCCATATCCGCATTGCTGTTGATTTGAAACTAAAATAGAGAGAGATAGATAAAAAGAGGGACAAACGAAAATACAATGGGATTCATACAACAACAACTCACGTCATGCTACGAGATTCCATTTCAAAGTCATGATGTGATACGACGAGTACGTAATACGAAACGGATCACTGATCTTTCGGTTCCCGAAACCCTAAAAAGCAAAGAGAAAACAGTGATGGCGTAAACAATGCAATGTGCGTTTATGTGAATGATGATGATCATCATTTACTGAAACTACTGAAAGACAATGGGAAATGGGGAAAACTAGAGAGATATAGAGAAAAAAAATTTACAATAGACGAAAATTATTCTAAACAAAACGACAGATACAAATGGTTGTTGTGTACAATTGGTTCGCAGTGGGAGATTGTTAATTCATATTGTATTGCATATTATGCGAGAAATGATTACTTTTTTATGATACGATCATAGATATTGACGACTTGTTCCAGTTACGCTGGTAAGCAGAAAACTAGTAGTATATGTGTTTGTGTGTGTGCTGCTTGCGCCACTTCAATTATTTTATAAAAGGAATGGCAGGGAAAGTTTTGGCAGTGAAAGCAAAAAGGAAAAGTGTTAGCTTTCAGCCATGCCATAGCAAAGGTTTTTTATGATAATAACCACATTGTAAATGACGACGAAATAAAAGTAGATCGGAATCAGATGACTTGGTTGAATGCTGAAATGGGACCATCACGTTCATAAATGCGAGGTTTTCCTCCAATTTTAATAAGGTTCTCGGTGTCGGTGTTTTATAAAATTCGTTAGTGCAGTGTAATGACTGTGCCTACACCAGTGTTGCTTTGCATTGGGGCATAACATTAATCTACATTCTAACTTTCCGTTTTCGATCGAAAAGCATGATCATCATAGATGAGATGACCCAAACGACCAGAAAAGGGTCATTAATTGCATGGTAATAGGTATGCTACACACAGCTTATGTAGTGGAGTAGTTCTTTTTTGCATGTAAAATATCAGTAGAATATTCACAGTAGTACACAGTACACACCTTTAGAAATGATACGTCTATCTTGCGTCGTTTTAGAGAGCTCATCTCATCACATCATCATATTTGGCGTTCTCTTTTCTGTTCCATGAGGAATTTCCAGCGTGTATTCAACAATGCGCTTTAATAAAGGTTCATATTACCGCACCAGTCTTTTTCAAGTGTGCTCATCCCATTACCCCAGCTCAAAAAGTTCAGCGATCCAGCAAGCTCCCTTTTATTTTCTAATACGCTCTGTTGTATAGCTACACAAACATACCCCCAACTGTCTTTCTTTTGTGTTTCAAATCTAATAAAAAGCGTCTTGCAGACGAAGCTTGAACAAGCATTATTATACCTACATTAACCATTATCAAATAGATAAACACGAGGTTTGGTTTTGTCTGAAATATAAATTAACAAAAACATAAAAAAATAGTTAATAATAATAAATGGAACTCTATATTATTCTACTGTGTTTTTTACAAAGTATTATTATGACATGGACAACGAAATGAAATTTACACAAGTATGTAGTAGTATATAAAGTGGCAACTTCAGCCATGCATATTGATATTTCTGAACTCGGCTCACTCCAATGAGTCTCATGCCAAGGCATTAATTAAATGTTCAAAGGAAACAGAAATTATTATACACTCGACTCACCTCAGCTCAGCCAGTTCCGACGTAGTTTCTTATAAGGTTGGAAAATACTACACACACGGTACATTTTACTTGGTCTGTGTAATTATTGAAACATAAAGAACGAGCATGAAATTTTGAAAAGTAGAAATAATTAATGCTTTCATACATGCGAATTATTACATTTCTCATTTTAAGACATGTATAGCTCACCATACTGTCAAAAGACCGACTGGACACAAAACACAATGCCATCACAGTACAATAGACTCATACAGGCTTAATCTCATTTTGCCCATAAATTTTTCAGAAAGGTATGTAGTATAATAATAATAACGATTAGGCAGCGGGAAGGAACTTTCAAGGTAATCGGACAGCAACTCATTTGAAAAGAGAAGAAAAGCAAATTACATTTTCTCTTTTTGAAAAGTTTGCCGCATTTTTTCATTTTAATTTGGAGCAAAATTAGCAAAAGAATTTGTAACTGGAATTAGAATTTTGTTTAAATATTTTCATTTCCTTTAAAAAAAAATCCATGTCATTATTATTACTAGCAAGAAATTATGGGCGTCCTTTAAGATAATATCGACCAGCTTGTCCAGCCCTCGGTAATGACTATATAATAAATTATCATTTCAATTTATTCAACATGGTGTATGGTACTAGCTTTTTCTTGAATGGCGAGTGTAGCTAAATGGAAAGACAAGAATAAGCATATTAAAACATCATAAACCCATTATTATTTTTTTCCTTTTTCATTTCAAACAAAGACATCCCTTGTCGAAAAATGGCAAGCTAATAATAACTGAAAATTACACACCCACTTACGACATTTTTTTTATATTCTACTGTACAAAATGCAAATTACCCAATGCATTATTATACTACACACATACACACTACTGGACAATTTCCTCTGAATCTCATTTTTGCATTTTAATGGACGGAAATTTGTAAATTGCGCACAACGCTGCTCAATTTATATTTCTTTTTTCTTCTCTGACGATATAATCTTGTGAAACTAAAAGTCCATAAAAATACTGAAAGTCCACAATTTTCATTTTCCTCCTTTTGTCAGGAGATAATTGGGTAGACATAATAATATCTGGTTATGATGTACTCTCGTTGTTGGCAGCATTTAAAAAAATATGTGATATTATGACCTACATGCTAATATCCTGTTATTATCGTCGTCGTCGTGAGATTGGCAAAGTAAAGTGCACCAGTGATATATATCTGTAACAGTGGCTTTTCTTTCGACGACCCTGACATTTTATATCTGAACAATGCACTGCATTTTTAGCGTTTCTCCTTTCCTCCCTCCCTCCCTT
>JAHZMT010001255.1:0-18889 GCA_027743785.1 Sinhomidia bicolor
ATGGTAAATCCAGTAGTAAACAAAAACAAATTAATGCAATAAGAATCAGATCCTGTCTAAATCATTTATTTAGCGCTGCTGCTGGAGAAAAGGAGAGA
This sequence comes from Sinhomidia bicolor, assembly GCA_027743785.1. NCBI lineage: Eukaryota > Metazoa > Arthropoda > Collembola > Entomobryomorpha > Entomobryidae > Sinhomidia > Sinhomidia bicolor. The sequence goes on from JAHZMT010001255.1 coordinate 99, forward strand.
GTGAGAAATATAACTAGAGGTAAAATAATGAGCATAAGTGCTTACATTTCTAAAAAAAGTATCAATTTGAGCAAAACAACAAACAAGTTTATTATTTTGTGCTCACAGACTCTCTAAAGTGTTTTTTTCCTATTGATGCCAGTAAGTAAAGGCTGAAAAAAACATGGCAAGATAAAGAAAAGTATGTATGTATTTACCCAACTATGCATGTAGGTATAAATAGCAAACTTCTACTCGTTTAGACCAAAGGCTTAAAAAAATTGCACGTTTTACATTTTCCCCCGTAACTTTGTCTTGCTTTTGAATACGATTACCCTAAACTCTTCACTAGATGTGTTTCTTGCAGCAAAAAGTAAAACTTTGCAAAACCAGTTTTAACAAAATTAATGCCAGCTCTCTGAGTTTATTTTTTTCAAATGGAAAAATTGCCACAAAACAAATTAGTATATACCCATATGAATATATATATTTTTATGAATGAAAACTAGCTCAAGTAAAAATCAGTATTTTTTTATATTTTTATTTTTAAGCATTGCCTTTTAACTGCAATTATGATAAAAAAAGAGCAACCAGCTGGCTGGCTGTTACGTTATATAATAGCTATAAAAACATTATCGCACCACGTCCTCTTCTTGTTGGAAGTTCTTGGTCTTGGAAGCTAAACTTGAGTTATCCTAGTAAAGTATATTCTTCTTTCATATACATGGAGCAGCGACAAGTTGACTCCAGTAAAAAATATAAAACCCTTTTTTGTCTGTTTACATGTTACAAGAAAAAAAGCAATAATATAAATTTGAAGAGAAACACACGAAAGAAAGAAAAAGAAAATATATGCGAGAGATGGAGAGATTTTTTTTTCTTCTTAAAAAAAGAGTTAAAATGAGAGAGTGGTGTAGTATTATTATTGAGTGGGTATTTCAACTTGACTTGACCTAACCTGAAACAAGAATGTCTAAATATTATTTATAAGCATTATTTCTGTTTCTGTCTCTTTGATGAGGAATAGGATCTTACAACAAGTAATAATTTTTTTAAACTTTTTTTTCCTATTACGTATATTTTTTTAAAGTACACGTTATATGTAAACTTTTGTTAGTCTGCTAAACTAAAAGTAAAACATATTATATTGAACAAGAATACTTTGTGCTTGTAGTAAAGATCACTTTTTTTAAAGAACGTTCTCTATCAACTACATTTATTTTTTTATTAAGTACATTTTACAAAAAACGCAAAGTTTATATATATTAATAATTTTGCATAATAATATGCTGCAATAAAGTTGAAGTACAATTTTTCTCTTAACCCTTTCTGATCTTGTTTTAATTATCTATGCCTTTTTGCGTGTGCAAGTTGACTAAAAAATAAGGTGGATATATGTATATAGAGGAGAGAGCATGTGTCATAATAATGTACGCATTACGCACAATTTTTTTTCCTCTTCTAAACTGAACCTCATCTTGTCTACATTTTTTGTCTTTGTCTACCAACCAACTACTACTACCTATAATCTTATGGTATATCTATCTATAATAATAATAATAAACGTTACAAGTGCCGTGCCCATGAATCTGGACCAAAAGCCCGGGATTGCTGCGTTGGCACAAGTCAGATGCATCAAGTGTACTTATTCAGCAATTTACTTATCGGTCACACACAAAAAAGGTGAATGAAACCATCTCTCGATTTCTGCTTACTACTGTTTATTTACTTCCCCTTTTGCGTACGTCGTGTGTTTTTATGTAGTGCTGGCACACGTACGTAAATACATACGTACGTACGTACATAACGTTGCTGCAGCAGAGAACGGCTTGAAGGGGAAAGTGAACCTCAGTATATATATATTTATATATGCAATCTTTTCTATATATGTACCTCTATCTAGTATTTGAAAACTGTTCTCATTTTTTTGTCCTCTACAAATACATGCACGGCCATATATACGTATATATTATTATGCAGTTTTGTTAAAAAATGGCAAATCAATTTATTAATCTGCCATTTTTTTACAACTTAACCCTGCTTCTTTATTTGGCAAGCTAATTTTTTTGAGCATCTTAGAAAAAACGACTTACTTAATCGTAGCGATGATAAGTATATTTTATATAAATAATAAAAGTTGTAATATAATGTATTATAGAAAGTATAGTAGTAGTAGTAGTGTTGTTAATGAACAATAAATCCAAAAAAACTGAAAAGATCTTACGTTTCAAAAAAATGATCATGCTTTCTTTTCGTGTGTGTTTTCATATTTGATGTATGTTGTGTTGTATCTCTCCGATTTAAATGTTTTTGATGGCAGCGGAGAAGGTGTGGAAAGAGTTGATAAAATGTCGTAACCTCACCCCGCTTCTCGGATGTCAGTAGTACGCTGAGTCGGGAGAGCTGGTGGTGCTAGTCTCAGCCGAGTAGATGCCATTGTTGGCATTGTTGTTGTTATTGTTGTTGGTACTCGTCACAGGAATGTTGATACTGGGCAGAGGACCATGCTGCTGTTGATTGGCGGAAAGCTGACCATGTAGATGAGATGAACTCAGCCCATTATTGGATGCATGTATAGGACCATTATGATTGTTACCTGCGGCTGCTGCGGCAGCAGCAGCCGCCGCCGCAGAGTTATTGTTATTACCGTTCCCATTTACTCCTCCAACTGCAGCCGCAACCTCCAGTTGAAATCGTCTATGCAACTCTGTGGCTTTCGCTCGGTACATGTCTCGCTCCTGAGTTAGCTTGTGGATCTCCTTGACAAGTTTTTTATTCTGCTCCTCCAGCAGGCTTCTTTGGTGAAGTCGCTTGGTTCTGCAGTTCTGAGCGTAGCCGCGGTTCTTGAGTGTTCTCCTTTTCTGCTTTAGTTTCTGGATCATTTCACGGGGAAAGCCGTGCAAAAGTTTATTAAGCTCTCGTACTGGTTTACTTGTAAGGACTTCATCCGGAATCTCGAGGGGATTGTTTCCTCGTGTTGTGGGCACATTACCACCACTCCCGTTGCTGCTGTAACTACTGGAGTCTTTCGACTCCAAGCTGTGGCTGCGAGTGCGAGAGCCTTGATGTGCATGGTGGTGGTGATGGTGGTGGTGCATGTGAGCGTGGTGTGGTGGCCCGTGAGGACCGTGTGCATGCGGAATAGGAATGTAGGGTTGGGGTGATCTGACACCAGGGTGAATAACTTGGTGCTCTGGTTTTTGGAGCCACATGGTTTCAATGCCACCCGGACAGTTTTGACTCATCGACTCATTCATTGACTTTACCAGATTTATTGGATGGTGTATTTGCTCATGGTTCATGTTGTAGCCGTCTGCAGCAGGTGGAAGCCCACCTTGATGATTCCAGATCCCAATCTCCTCCACCATATTCCCCCTCCCAACATCATGATCGCATTGTTGCGGTGTTTGGGGACCGATGGGAGGCACCCTTTGAAAGTGGGGAGAGCCTGTGTGATATTGTGTTGGCGAGCCTTCAGGTGGGGTAGCAGGTGGTGTACTTGGCAAGGTTTTTACTTGTATGAGATGCTGTTGTTGTTGCTGCCGACTAGCAATTGTTAAATTAGAATATATTCCCATACCTGGATGATGACCACCGTTCTCATTCCGTGAGCCAGGATCCTCCATCATGTGTGCATTTCCATTGATTATCTGATGATGACTATGAGCACCACCACCAACATTTACTCCATTTGAAGAAGGAGGTCCTTGGCCACCACCACCACCGTTTGCCCCTCCATTTGAACTTTGTTGCTGCTGCTGTTGTTGTTGTTGCTGTTGCTGCTGTTGACCAGGATGAACCAGTGGGAGACCTCCGTTTGCAGCCTGCTGGAGACTCAAACGAAGCTTGTGCTCCGCACTTTCTAAAGGGTTGATATCAAAGTCCATGATGTAGTCATCAGCATCGTTTCCACCTCCTGTAGGTCTGCTCTCTTGATCGTTGGTTGTTTCGATACCGTGAATAATAGCGCGTCGCATCAAGCCCATTCTGGAACAAAAGTTTGGCTTTTTTAAAAAAGAACTCCAACCAGAGACCTCTTCTTATTTTTTACTCTTTTTTTTCTTCTTTTCTTCACACTTTTCAGCCTTCAGGCTTTTTATTAGTCAATGTTTTTCAAATTTAGCATAATAAGTAGTCACAGTCGGATTTGATGATGAGTGTGCGTGCTTAACAAGCTATTCTTTCGAGAGAAGAAGACACAAAAACACACCAACAGCCACTTGACAATCTATTGTCTGAACGAACTCAAGTACTTTAATTTATTTTAAACAACAACATTATCCACGAATAATTTGAGTGGAAGTATCCGTTCTAAAAAAATGCGTTTTTCTTCTTTATTTCTTCAGGACCATACAACAATGCTGCTGCTGCTGCTGATGATGATAATCTGAAAACAGCAGAGGAAAAAAAGATAACATCAATATTTAAAAATGAATCTTGTACACTACTTTTAGATTGCTCGTGTTGTTTGTTGTCCCTTAATAAGTAAGCAATAAAAAAGTTTGTTTTTTTTAAAGAAAAAAAATTGCTTACCATCAGCAATATTTTTGTTGACTGTGTACCATCAATGGGGCAACGTGAAGAAACAATCAAACAGTGTAAGAATTCATGTTGAACAAATATTTGTTGACTACTCACTTTGTACTCAATTCACTAGATATGATGTACATTTTTTTTGTTAAACAACACTTTTGCATAATACGTGTGATTAAATTGCTGTAACCCAACAAAAAACTTTTTTTCTCTCTAAATCAAAGCGTTTTTTTGTTCTGTTTTTCAAAAAAAGACAAAGAGTCTCTCTGGCGAGGCGAAGAGCAAGACACGGTGTGTGCTACAAAATCTCTCTCAAGCTGTCATATATGAGGTTTTTCTCCGCACATTTTTTATCGTGTGTATGTAAGCGTGTATAGCGAATCCGTAGAATGGAGGGCGTAGTAAACGGAGGAAATGCACATAACATTAATGCAGTATACCATACAGTATCGCACACGCTGTTGTGCGCCAGGGTATTTTAAGATTCGAAGAAAGCTGCTGTGTATTACGTTACGTATTTACAATGCTGTAGTTTAGCAATAGTAAAGCAGCAGCAGCAGCAACAAATGTGTGAGCAGTGAGAGAACACACAACACGGAGCAATGGATCATAATGCAAGTACATACAAAGTAGCACGAAATAGTAATGCTGGAGATTGGCTGCTTGCAGCACAGCAATATTCCAACAACGCAACATTATATACAAAGTATAATAACAATTTTCGTGAGTAGAGAAGAGGAGAAGTGGTGGAATGAAATGCAGCTCTTTATAAAGAGAGAGAGAGAGAAGAGCAAAAAGGATCCTCCGCAACTGTTCTTTAATGCTGCTGCAGAAAGCACTCCAGATTCAGCCTGCCTGTGAGTGAACCTCAATAGTAGCAGCAGCAGCAGCAATACAGAGAGATCCGATGATGATGATGACGATGATCATAATACAGCGGTGGGAAACACCGTGATGGCACGGTTTATTTTTTTATATGTATAATATATTATTTTATATAAAAGTGTATGCATGTACCAATAGTAGGAAGCTTTTTTTCAGCAATGTATCTAACTGCAGAGAGATGTGAACCCGTAAAAAGACGCTTTTGATAATACAGTGAAAAACTGTGAATGTGTTAGTTCATTTTGTTGTACAACGGTATTATTATTGCCACCACCACCACCACCGCCGCTATCTACTACTACTATTCATTCTCGAATATAAACATTTTTTTTTCTCCCGTTGAGTTACACATAAAATCCGAGTAGTTAAATATGTATGTATGCATGCATGCAGCAGCAGCCGCAGCTCTAGGTTCATGTTTCGTTAGATCTACTCCAAGGCGAAGAAACGATATGAAAGTGTAAAAGCGAACAAGTCCTGAGGCTGGGACTAGGGAAGAAAGTCCAGTAGTAGGGCGGATGCTAGATGTTGAAACCCGCCCAGAACTCTCCCGGATTGCCCAGACGCTGGCCAAGACCAACAAGAAGAGATGTAAAGAAAGGAACGAAAGATCACGTACACAGTTTTTCCTTCCTCACTATGCTTACCACAAGTATTGATGATGCTGCTGCATGTAGTTGTATGCTATACAGCAGTTATATATACAATATATATTTTTTAAAGATGTATATATGCTTTTTATATATGTATACCTATGTAGCATTTTACATTACACAAAGATAATACAAAAAAAGCTGTCTTTTTTCTCACTAAACGTGTTACTAACGTGGACAGCGTTTTCTTCTGGTGCCGTTGATGTTCGTTTGTGTATACACCGTTGCTTGTCGTTGTTATTATTGCTGTAGTATAAATTTTATGTACACACCAATGTATACAAGTAGTAGTAGTAGTAGTGATGCAAGTTGCTTTGACAAGTTGAGATTTTTTTGGGAGTCTTCTTGGGGTGTCTTTGAGATAATCTTTTTGCTTTAACTCTTTCTTCCTTCCCATTTTTTTGTATAGGGATTGATTGCCGTTAAACGGGTGGATCAACACAATTGCTAATCTGGATGAAGAAAATGACCGTCATTACCATTATTATCGACGTCGTTATCATCACAATCAGCACTTATCTGTAAATGAAAAAGCGTATTATTATTGTACAAAGGAGCAGTACAAGTACAACGGCAAATTGTACAGAGAAAATATATGTGAGGTCCTTTTCGGGGCAAGTTGAGAATGCGAAAAAAATTGTAGTTTAGTTGTAGACTCCTCAAATTCTAATGATTTTTCTCTCTCTATTTCTATTTGCACGCATTGAATCGATTAGAAGATTCATACACGTGAATGGACTTTTCAAAAAAAGAAGTGTATATTCATTTATTTATATCACAAGATATATACTCTATTAAAAGATATATGTAACCTTATAAAAGACAATTTCAATGATTATGCCACTATTCTTATACAACTTTTTTTATTTTCAGTTCTTCTTCTTTCTTTTTTTATTCCTCTATCTAGTACACACCAGCCAGGCAAATGATAGTTGTAACAAACTCTCACTCATTTTCTGCAAAATCAGCACATTTTCAACACGGCTGCGACCACGGCTCCGACTCTACTACTTGACTAAAGGCTTTTTCTCAGATACATTATACTGCTACTACTATTATACCCTGTGCATCGTATGAACAAAATACTCTCTGCTATGTATAACGTCATTGAGGATAAAGTTTTTTTTTGGTGAAAAGTAAAAAAAAAGAAGCTAGCTGGCTACGTAAAAGTCGCTCCTTTATTTTTTCTCTCCTGATTTTCTCTTTTATTCCTGTATCAACTTCTTTTACCATTCTGCACCCTTTGTGCATTCGCACTTTTCTGGCTTGGATTCTTACACTTTCTTTGGCTGCTGCTACTTATTATTATTATTATTATTATATTCTAAAGGAGCAGTTGAGCAGTAAACAATAATTTTGAAGAAGAACATGAAATTAACTGCATTGCAAATCGTTTTATTTTTTTGAGAAATTAATTGGATGAATTGTGCTTGAGCAATCAATTTTAAAGCAATTTCATTTTTCATCTTGTAATCAAAAAATCATCTTAAAGGCGCAATCAAAACACCGGTAGTTGACTACTGCCATGTTTATATTATTGACCAAAATTGCTGATTACTGTGAGTAAATACAGCTGATTACAGGTAAAAAACTGAATTTCAACTTTCAACTCCATCGGCCAAAAAACCCCAAGTATCATCATATCATCATCATCATCATCACATTTTTCAATTAAAATGCATAGCTGTCATTTCAATGACGAGACATTGAGTCTTCAATATTTTTAATCCAGTTCCGCAAAACGCACACAAGCCTTTCTATAAAAAAAATCAGCAGCATGCTGAACGCAGGCAGCAGAAGAAGAGGCATATTACAACATCAAAACTTGATTAGAGATGATGATAATAATAATAATAATAAAAAGTTTTAAAGCATAATCAGAGACAGATGTACAATTTGACTTATCTGACATTACGTTTTTTTATTGAGTAGCAGCAGCAGCAGCAGCAAGTGCATTATGTACTTGAAACTTGAAAGTCAAGTCATCGTCATCATACTTACTTTTTTGGTTGGTAGGTATGAAAAGTTGCTGCATGCCGCGCGTGCATACAAAGTATATAATAAAATGAAGATAACGACTGAATGCACAAGCAATAAGAGTTGAATTTTTTTTTATGTAAGTGCATTGGAAAAGATGTTAATTTTGATTTTATTAAGCAAAGAGCAAAAATTGAATTGAATTGAACTGAATTAAATAAAAATTTGACTAGACGATCTACTTGCCAATTTTCAAGGATATATTTTACTGCATGTTAAATAAATTTATTTAGTAAAGAACTGCTACAAGTTTGATGTAAAAATTGCAATAATTAATATTTTTATTTTGAGGGAGAATAATTACGGTTGGAAAGAAATGAATCAAATTAAACTCATTCAGACTAGTTTTCACTCATAGATCATGACAGAAAACTCCTCCAAAAATAGCATATCAATCGTGGTGATCCCAAAAACATTGTGTAAAGCTCTCTCGTCCGTACTACGGATGTGCCATCAAGATAATTCATTTATTTCTTGGTTTTGGTTCATTAAAGGTCAGCTGTAGGTAAAAAGAAATCTTCCATTCATAAGAAAACTGAGATGCGAAAAAAGAGCGTTATTAAAATTGCATTTTTTCCCCTACCGCTCAGAGGATAACCTAAAATCAACATTGAATTGCATCCAAAAAGCAAAACATTTTTTTCGTACGTTTTTGTATCGTTGTTACTACACGCGAGAGAGATAAGGTGGAATTCTGTGTGCTACTTCTGTAAAGTTATTTATTTTTTTATACAGCTGATCCAAAGTTGAATTTAGATAAAAGTGCAATAATTAAGTACATAGTATATATATCTACACATATCAGTGAAATACGTCAGGCAAGTCAAGCCACACAACACAACCTGCTCGCTTGTTGCTAGTTTAACTGCAACTTTTGACTTAATGTTCGCTACTTCTGCTTGACCATTGACATTTCAAGTTGATAAGAAGCAGAGAGAGAGAGAGAGAGAAGTTGATTAAAATAATACAAAATATAATATGATGAATGAATGACTGTATGTAAAGAGCATATGATAGTGATATGATATGCAACATTGTAACCAAAATGTTTAAAAGAGTTTCAAAAAAATGCAAATATATATTTATGTANATAGTGATATGATATGCAACATTGTAACCAAAATGTTTAAAAGAGTTTCAAAAAAATGCAAATATATATTTATGTACCGCTGTTACAAAACTCAACAACCATAAATAACATTTACTCAATTTTCTCGTTTTGGCAATAAAGATAACAGTGATGCACCGCATTGTAGAGCATCGAACATTTGCATGCATGCAAGCAGGGTATCAAAACAAGAACAAGTCAAACAGTTGGCTTGATTGAAGTGGTTTTGTATGGAGGATAATTTAAGGTGGTTGATTAATGCTCTTGTAGTAATGAATCATATGTGACGATATACTGTGTACTACACGATGATTTCCATATGATTCATTATAATGATAACAAACATTGGTCATCTGGTTGATACGTGAGTTTTGAGGGAATTCGTGTCACTGCTGAACAAAGGTGAGCAAGATAATGCAGTTTGCAGTCTTATCAGTGCTCTTCTACACCCCAACAGCAGGAGCACGTTTATCAACATGAACGTATGTACGTGCATCATATGAACAGTTATACATATAGGCATTTATAAAAAATACACAAATTTATGTAACAGATAATGTGAATTTCATTTCCTATTCTCATAAAAAAAATATAACTTATCTGAGCAATAAATACTTTATGGGTAGAATTCTCAAAGATTTTATTTTTGTCATGAAATAAAAAGCTTAAATTATTTAAACAGAGTTTGCTTGAAGGTGGGCAAAATAGAAGTTAAATGCGCTATTTTGATGTGTTTTTTAAACATTTGACTTGCATTTGACATTGTTTTGGTTGAAATTTGAAACTAACAATTTTTATTGTTTGAAAGTGCAGTAAAACTGAATCATGTTCAACCTTGGCACTCTTTTTAGCTGACAATGCGGACAAATACCAGAGAATGCAATGAAATTTGGCATATATTTTTAATGTGCACTCTGAGAGTGAAATATTTTTTTTCACCTCTACTACTTTTTTGTAGCATGTACGTAGGTAAAACAACAACTAATTGTGAGTATGTAAATGTGGAACAAAAGAGAAGCCATCCAATCTCATTTGTCGCTCGTCATCCAGCAGCAAAACAACGAAAGCGAATTCCATCATAATAAAACTCCCATTGCATTTTGATACATGGTTTAGGTTGCAGCAGTAGCAACAGCAGCAGTAGAATTATACTGTGCACATTATATTTTATATTACCACCACAAAGTAAAAACGACAGTTTCTCATGATGACAAATTACGCAGCGCAGTAAATAATTTCTCCTTCTTGAAAAAAAGTTAGTCAGTCAGTCAAAGGCTAAATTGGCTTACAGCAGTCACGCTTACCTTGGCCTTCTTACTACTATCAAATGACACCTTACAAATAATATATAAGAAAATTCTTTCAACTCAACTAAAATATTTTACCCAACTAAATTTGCACATTCTCGCGGAAATGCCAATATCTTGGAATTTCATGTAATAAAAAATATCATGCACTTACATACATACATGCCTACATATCTGGTCAAAGTGAAACAAGCATTTTTTTTCCTGTGCATTGACAATATTATTATTTATTATTATGCATCCATATGCATTTTATGCAGTGCGTACATAAAAAAGTGTAAAATTTTCAACTTGACATTCATCTTTGATGTTCTAAAAAAAATTGGGACAGTTTAAATGGATATCAATGACACAATGCATTTTTTTTCCTCCATATATTTTGTTCCCTGCTGCCAGCAAGAAGAACTGTAACGTGGTGGGGGTGGCGGTAGTGGTGACAAAGCAAAAAAAAATCATGTGCTTGCTGGATATTCATTCTTCTTCTTCTTTTTTTCTAAATATTGGAACATTTCATTGGAAGTGTGTATCAATTTGTGCGTACATCCACATTTTTTTCTTTTACTCACAACTTTACGACCATATGATGATGATGATGATGATGACGTGTGCGACGACGACGACGACGACGACAAAGACGGCAACGGTAGTGTAGTAGTAGCAGCGGCAGAAGTAGCGGCATGGCATAATATAGATGGCAATTCATTCATTGATTTTCTGCATACAACAGCAAAAGATCAAATGAAAGCTGGCAGAAAAAGCAGGGAGAAAATCTTGTAGAATGTGAACAAAAAATGTTGAGATTGCAATTTCTGATTTGTGAACCTGTTGAACTCAATGAAAGTACAAGTCCCTCTTCTTCTTCGTCTTCTGTTTTTTATATGTATATATAGTGTGTATGGTATGTGTGTGTGTGTGTATGGCTGCTTCAAAAGATACACACACACACACACACACGCACTTACTTTTTCTTCCTTTCTCTTGCAAAATGTCAACCAAGCAACTTTGGTTTTGTCAACTGGTGACTCGTTGACCGAAATTGTTGGTCTAGCAGATAAAAAATTGGCACAACCTGAGAACACAGAGAGAGAGAGAGAGAGAGTAGTAGTATGACTAGCAGTGCTGCTGCTAAAAATATCGAACTCTCAAAAAAATGCATTGATGCACTCTCAATATCTTTTTATATGACCTTCTCAAATAAATCTGTTGATCTCTCATGGCATATTATACGTAGGTATGCATTCCGCCTGGAGTTACAACAAGTATCAAATATCCCCTGTGGAAATATTAATAATAATAATAATTTTTTTTTTTGGAAATGAATGGAAAAAATGGAAATGGACAATGAAAGTATAAAAGCTGGTGGTGGATGAGCAATTTAAGAGATCAAACCTATTAATAAAAATGCCTTTTTACCGACCCTTCCCTCAAAAAAAAGTATCCAGTTGTCGTTGTGAACATCTGAATTAACAATGTGAATTAAGAGGAAAAAAAAGTTGTCATTCAGCCGTAAGTATATTTATTGCTATGCTAGCTTGTCATCAGCAAGACAAAAAAAAAATCTTGCTTGTTTTTACATGGGTGGTCAAAAAATCCATGAATGTATTTATTACAAAATTCTCGTTACTTTACTAGAGACCATTTTCATTCCAATTTAGAAAATTGGATTGCAACTGAAAAAAGCAGCAGCAGCAGCATAGCAGGCAAGCGGATCTCTGTCTCTCTCTTTCTGCATGTCAAATAAAATGAGATCAAGCGAAAACGAATTTTTTTGTATATGTATTATTGCATGCTTCGCATCTCATTGAATTTACGATACTTACCAGTCATGCTTATCATTCGTGTAATCCATTTCATTTTTATCCAGAGAGAGAGAAGGAGAAAGTCCACTGCTTACAATGCATTTTTATTAGCCACTGGACCGTCCGTCCCTCACTAACTGCTACTATTACTACTACGACTACTGTCAATTATGTTAAGTAGTATTTGAGGAAAAATTTAACATTTTTTTTGAGTAACGCTCACCTCACTTCCAAACGGCAAATTTGTTCATTTTACCCCAGTACCATATGTACATGCATATAAGGTACATGAGTCTTCTTTCTTCTTCTCCTCCACCACCGTGTGGGTTGCACCCCCTCTTTATTGAGAAGAGTGGGCGTGTGACAAAGACTTAATTGAGTTGGAAGTGTTCAAGTGTTAATGAAGAAGATCATGGAAAATGTTATTTAGTGGATTAGGGAGTTGACAGCAGCACTGGAAGATATAATGAAGTCATTCTCAATTTCATTCTTTCTAACCAGAGGGAAGCTAGCCAAAAAAATACAACACAACTAAACTAAAAGTGTATGGTGAACAGAGAGAGAGAGAGAAAGAGAGGAGAAGAGGATGTAAAGTAAATTATTATTTCTGTACTGATGGCAGGACAGTCGTAGAGTAGTAATAGTAGAATTATTGTATTTAGCTGGTGACTCTCTCTCTCTCTCTGAGAAAGAGGAGAAGAGGATGTAAAGTAAATTATTATTTCTGTACTGATGGCAGGACAGTCGTAGAGTAGTAATAGTAGAATTATTGTATTTAGCTGGTGACTCTCTCTCTCTCTGTCTAACTATTTATGTTGCCTATATGGCATGTCTTGTTGATCTTCTTAGTGGAGAAAAGTCGACAAAATCACATTTGTTGAGTTGGGTTGTTGGGAGTTGCAAAGGGAAAGCAGCAGTAGTAATAGTAAGTAGTAATAGCAGAAGAAGGAGAAAACCAGCCAAGATTATTATGAGAAAGAAGAGAGAGAGAGAGGAAAAAAAGAGTCAGAGAGTAAAGCAGGCTCTTTTTAGCTGACTCGATAAGCCACTAATCTCTCCGGAGGGAATACCTCTTGTACTGATCTTCTCTCTTCTTGTACATTTTTCTCCTCTTCTCTTTTTGCGTCCCCGATTTTCATCCAGGACAAGTAAACTGGACATGGAACCAATCCATGAAAATCCAAGAAAGAAAGCACACAACACACAAAAAAAGTTATGTACCAATTTACTATAGCTTTTCAATCTCTATATATTTATGCGAACAATTCTTTCCAGCAGATGGGTTGGTTGGTATACGTAAGCGGCCAAAAAAATAGAACTCTTATTTTTTCTGATTGCATAAGTGTACATACACACAATTGGTTTATATACTTTATGTCTAGTCCAGCACAGTAGCAGCAGCAGTAGAAAAAAAAGAAAGTAAAGAGAGACAATAATATTTTTCTTTCAAATGCTACCCATCCGTGATCCCTGTGTATATGTACTCTATATCCACCCTCTTTCCCTTTCTCTCTCTTTTTGTCTGCTGAAGAGGTTTGCTAGTGGTGGTGGCAGTGGTGGTGGTGGATATTAGATTTTGTTGGTAAGTAGTAAAGTAAGAGTTATAAATAGGTAAGTGATCAGTGATCACTACTAACCAAAAGAAAAGTACACAAAAATCTCATGATTTTTATTTTCTTCTTCTTCTTCTCATCATGATTGGAAAAGTCCATCTGTTCATTTATATACTTATATCTGGGCTATTACACTGTCCATATCCTCCACTGCTGCTGTTATGTACAGTTGTGTGGCTCATTGACTCCTTCTCTTTCCTTCTCTCGCTTTGTCGGCTTGTTGAAATAGTGGCGATTTCTCTGCTGTTTGAAGGAGCGTAAAAAAAGCTCACTTGTGCCAGATTAACTTTCCTCTAATGGTTTCATATTAACAGCATTTAGGTGGTATATTATATCACCACAACGAAACCAACCACCATCATAATACTCTAGCTACTGTTTCATGTAACTTTCCATAAATTGCCAATGATCTCACCACTACACTAACGATTGCTAGAAGAGAGAGAGAGAGATTCCCTTGGGTATTTCTCCTCCATTTCTGGTGACATTCATTGCTTACTTAGATTGAGCTTAAATACTGTAAGCATATTTTTTTTTTATCCTTGATAGAGATAACAACACAAAAGCTAAATAGCCAACAGCAATGCCACATTGTATATTATACATCCAATGCTGGGAAAGGGTGATATTTCCTGCAAAATCTTTAAATAACCAGAAAAGAAGTACAAAGCAGTATAGTATACATTTTTTGGGGGTACATGATGATGATGATGATGATGACGATGATAAGAAATCTTGGCGGCGCCCTTTTTCTTAAGAGGAACTTGCTTGCTTTTTTCTAGGCTGGTTAGTAAGTTATAATTTAGATTGACATTTGGCAAAGAAATCTGTTTTCACTAGTTTCCTGTTGTTGTTGTTGGTTTGTGTGCGCCACTTGCACTGCCTGCCACACAGCATGATATATACTACTACTGCTGCAACTTCCCCTTAGAGAAAGAGAGAAATGTGTTGGCTAGAGAGATGGCGGAAAAGATGAGGAGAGAGAGAGAGAGAGAGAGTGAGAAATACACGCCGCAAACAAGCAAGTTAACACTAACAAATTAGGCGATGATGGATCCCCCGTGAGAGCAAAAGGGTTGCATTGAATCTAAAAACCGTCACTGCAACTGTGTATGTATAGCTTACAGAGAACGGAGAGAGTTTTGTAAGTTGTTTCATTATTATTATTATTATGTTCACTTACCCCTTTTGCTTTTCTCGTTTCGTCCCTTTTCAGTTTGAGCAATCAAGTGCATGTGTGCGGGCGGGTGAGCAAGTGACGTTTAAGCATGCATGTCATTTAAAAGCATGTCTGACTGGATACGTGATACGTCCACGTAACTCAGTCAGTTTTTACTGTAGCAAAAAAAATAAAGCTTGTTCATCATCAAGATTCTTCTTCGCTGCTGTAAAAATTATTGTGTTATGGTTTGCATCTCTCTGAAGGGAATACATGGAGAGAGACACACACAGGGCGCATCAATTGGAGCTATAAATGACATTTCTTGTTAGGAATTTTCATCGTCACTTTCGGAATGAATGTTGACGTGGAGTACGTGTGAAAATGTACAACTTTCACAGAAGGACGAAACTATCTCCTGTCTCAGATTTATGTACAGAGAGAGAGACAGACATACATACAAAGCTTCAAAATCTGTTCTCCTGTCATAAGAGGGAACCACTAATGATAGCATTGGCGCTGGCAGTTTACTTGATTTTCGGGGACATGAGCTTTTTCTCTCTCTCCTATTGCCTATTTCTTTTTTTTTGGCAGTTGAATTGACTGACACAAATTGTTACATATCAATCCTCACTTGAACTCTAATTGTAGGAGAATGTTAAGAACACACGTACACACTACTGCTACTACTGCATAATTTTCTTTTCTGAAATTTTCAATATAAAACTGTGGAAAAGTTGCAGCTAAAAACTTTGAACTCGGGTAGTAGCATGTTCGTATACAAAAAAATATTATTATTTTGTAGTGAAATTCGCAGAAAATTACTAATACTTTTGTCCGAATACAAGAAAAAAGATTAAATTGAGATTTGCCCATTTTCCTGCTTGATGGTCCATCCATGTCCTACGCATCGCTTGGTAAATACCAAATGTAATGTAACATACGCTTGTTGTGCAAATCGGATCTTGTATTGGAAAAGTGCGTCCAGCCGTTGTGTGGTTAATCAGGCATGAAAGTTACTGTCCTCTCTAGTGGAAATGTGTTAGAAAAGGTGGACAGTTGATAATGCTTTCCTCGCGACTTTGGCCATTTGTTCAACGTCTCTCTTAAATAAATCGTAACTTTCTCTAATATTTTTAAATTCCCTCGTAGTAGTAATAATAATAAAGGCTTCCTTCAGCTATTAAAATCTAACAAATCTATGTTGATTTTCATAAATTAAATATTTAGCAATTTTCAATCTAATAATCAGAACTGCGACGCAAAGCAAAATTAAACTAAACGATTCGTACAATTTATTTGGCATTCATCCACAAGTTATAGGATCGTTTTTGGGGTTTTTTAAACGAGGAAACTTGTTTCAGAAAAACGGTAGATAGATACCCACCAAATATATACATATCTCTGTGCTTATATATACTTCTACTAGTGCCATTACTAGTGCGGTCTATCTATCTCTCGCTCTTTTCCAAGGACAAGAAATATACACACTCTTTTTTCCTTATTGTTATTATATTACTACTGCTACGACTACTACTACAATATGTACATAATATGATGATGATGATGATGGTGGTGGTGCCGTGTAAGTAAGTAAGTATATAATGGGATTTGTGTGTATGTACTTATGCAGTGTAAAAAACGAAAGTATGAGAAACAAGTTCTCGTCCTCTTCTCTTAGCTCGATTGGAGAAAAGTGCCGAGCTGGCATATTTTTTCCCTTCTTCTTGTCCTCTCTCTTCTCTCTCTCTCTCTCGATCTTCTCTTTTTCGCTCTTATAGTTAGGCAGTATTCTTTTTGCCTCTAGGTTCACTTCAACTGCTGTACTGATGATGGTGGTGGTTGAGTTGGGAAGTTGATGGTCGTGTTGTAGAGTGAATATCAGTTTGGGTGACGAAGTCGGTATGTAAGTATGCACCACACAAGCTGTGTGTGTGTGGTGATGATGATACCAAAATGATATCCGCCCCCTCCTCACAGCTTCATAACAAAAGTCATCTGGAAATGCATTTCAAATGGATATTTAATCGTTGTTTCATGTCCCGTAAAAAAACTGATTACATTCATTACATTCATTATTTAAACCAAAGCTTATTATATTATTATTATTATTGCGGAAAAGTATTTAATATTTTTTTTTCTTTTTTTTATTTCACATTGAGTTTAAATACAGTTGTTAAAATAGTTTCTTGAAAGTTATTGTTTAGAGAGAATTGAATAAATTTTATGTAATTACACATTACTTAATGTAGTCCAACATTTTAGTCAGCACTTTGGCATTTATATACTATTTGAAATTCCAATGACATAAGAAGAACTTCATTTTTGTCCTTTGGCCCTTTTGTATCCACTTGACAATACAATGCAATGTAAATTATTTATGCACCAACATGCACTTTTAAAACTGCAGCAGAGATGTGCTGACTGGTCATAAATTCTTTAAAATTTTCTTTAATTAAACCAAGTATTTAACTTTTAAAATAACTGTTTGGAAAAAGTATTAAATTCATTCGATGAGATCATTAATACGGACTGGAATATTTTGGAAAAAATACATTGGCCATATAATGAAAATGAATGTACAAATTAAAAATTTGCTCTGATTTTTGTATGACTTTGTAGAGCGCAGGTAAATGAACTACAGTGGTGGTGGCAAGGGGCAATTAAAAATTATTCATTTACGAAAAAGAGAAGCTTTATAGTTTAAAAACCCATGTAAACCAAGAGTTCATGTAAAATAGGCATGCAAAACGGTAACGTATTTATCACATGAAAGTAAAAAAAAATGTATCACAGTATGTATAACTTGTTATTATTATTCACGTACAGTTAAGAGATCATGAATGGAGTTCAAAGGTGGATTGAGATTAAACGCAAACATTGTACTGATATTGGTAACCAATCCATATGATTTTTTTACTTGTTATTATTATTATTCACGTACAGTTAAGAGATCATGAATGGAGTTCAAAGGTGGATTGAGATTAAACGCAAACATTGTACTGATATTGGTAACCAATCCATATGATTTTTTTGAGTGGTTAACAAGTGCAACTGCATTTTTCTGCAACATCAGCTGTTTTCACAGTTAACTGACACCAAACGAACTCCATATTTTTTCTCTACTTCTTGTGCAAAGTTCTTTATGAGCTTCTGCATTAATTTTTTTTATGCTACTCCTGTCCTAGTGTTATTATGATAATGATGAAACGCTACTCTTTTATAGCAACTAACTTTGGCAAATCATAAACTCACGCTTAAACGAACACGTACAAGTTTCTTGCTCACTTGCTAACATTATTATTATTACTATTATTATTATTATGCTGTACAATGTTTAGAATTAAGAACAACTAACAAGTATGTACATACATACATACACAGGCAGAATGTGTCCTAAAATAGTCACAAATTATGTATTTGCGGATACGAGGAACGGTCCGGGGCAACTTGACATATTACCAACAGCAATGCAATGCACCGATCAGAAAATCAAAAGCACAAGTTTGTGTATGCATACATATAATATGATGTTTTACTATTTATTTCTACTCTATTAAATATTTAAAGTTGTAACACGTGTACAATGAAAAAATTCACAGCATAAAATTGATGGATTCAACACAGTAATCATAATATTATGTATTTAACAAATAAGAAAAATACGATACAATTTGTTCATGGTTAGCTCTTTAAGATTAAATCATTTTACAGAAAA
>JAHZMT010001256.1:0-10215 GCA_027743785.1 Sinhomidia bicolor
ATGGATTTTTTTTCAAAAAAGTCAATTTTTTGAATTTTTCAGGAACGAAGGGCCATTCACAGGAGAAAATTGTTGTGAAGGGTTAACTTATTCAGACTTACTGTATGACCAAGTTTGAAGCCATTCTGGCTGAATCAGTTAACGTACTTCCATCGTGAGTAATACCAATCAGATTTCCATCTTGTTGTTTGACCCAATAAATATATAACTACAATATAACATGTATACGTATATACATACATACATGATACAAATGTACATACATACATACATACATTTTTTAACCAGGCAACCTCTTGTCAATTCAAACACAATTAATTGACCGTGTTAAAAAGTTGTCAAATGAAATTACTACT
Organism: Sinhomidia bicolor; assembly: GCA_027743785.1. Lineage (NCBI taxonomy): Eukaryota > Metazoa > Arthropoda > Collembola > Entomobryomorpha > Entomobryidae > Sinhomidia > Sinhomidia bicolor. The sequence goes on from JAHZMT010001256.1 coordinate 357, forward strand.
AAAAATACTTCTACTACCACACCACCACCACCACCACTACCACTGCTGCTGCAGTAATAAAATAGAAAAAGTACAACTTAAAAAAATATATATCCGTCATTTTTACTGTGCCAATTCAATGACCTGCCTTTTCACTTTAAAAAACACACGTCCGTCTCCCAGTGCTCTTTGCTATTACATCATCGCTATATATTATAATAATAATGTTATGTAATCCCCTGCGTTTTTTATATTAAATGCTTCAGTTTACTAATCACGATGCCAAAATCGTCTCGGCAAATGAAATAAAAAAGCATGACAAATAAATGTGGAAGGAAGCCTGTCTGTTTCAGAACAAGTTGCTTTATTATATACATGCATAAAAAACTTCACTCACTTCAACTGTTCATTCACTGTCAATAGTTATCCACATCGTCATCATCCTCGTCGTCGTCACTCAGGGACTAACGGTAGAAGTTTACGCATAAAGCACCCGTACCGATACAATGATCATATTTTTTTTTGCTGTTGAAAATCTATGTCAGCTACAGAGAGCCGAGCAGAAGTGCAGCCATGCAGAAAATTGTAAAGTAATAAATAAATAAATAAATATATAATATATTTGCTGTTGTGTGTTATCATCATCACCAAGTTTACTGTTTCCTAGCGACAAGATCGCTTTTTTGCAGCTAACTGCAAACAAAGCTATTCATGCAAATATAATTGTAAAAAGAGAGCTGCAACAATAACAACAACTCTCTTTGTTTTTTTTATAACAGCTTACTACTTCAAAGAACATCTCTTTTGACGACAAAAGGTTATCGAGTGAAATCTATAAAAAGCTGCAGAGCAAAGTTAACCACACGAGCTGTACAGAACAATATCATAAATACCTGCATACTAATACTAATAATAATAATGTGCACCATTACCGGAGAATTGATAAAAGGAGTATGCAGCACATCGCTGTCATGTCATTGTACACTTTTTGCGTTTTTATTTTGAACAGCGGCGGCAGCAGCAGCAGTGCAGTACCATTTTATTAGCACATGCACACATAAGTATGCATTTTCTTTACCTCTCCTGTCGTGCTTTTCATTATTATTTTTATTTTTTATCATCGTCGATCTCTTTGGCAATATTGTGGCAGAAATAGCGAAACTGTGATGATGACTATTTTTACACGTGTTCCTTGAAAAAGAAAAAGGTAATAATAATAACAAAGAAAAAGGAGAATTAAATTCTCCTTCTGTTGTTATTATTCTTATCCTCTATCGCCTATTCAATCCTTCTCATCATCATCATCATCATGATCACCCTCCTTCTTATCCAATTTGCCAAGTAAATCCAAATCCATAACAACAACAGCAGCAGCAGTAACAGTCACCTGCAAAAAAGAAGGCCCAAAGTCCTTTATTGAATTTTCATGAAACCGGGTGTTGACCCAGCAGCAGTACAAGTACTACTTGTACTACAGCACCACAACCACCACCAGCAGCAGTAGTAACAGCAACAGCAACAGCNAGTCACCTGCAAAAAAGAAGGCCCAAAGTCCTTTATTGAATTTTCATGAAACCGGGTGTTGACCCAGCAGCAGTACAAGTACTACTTGTACTACAGCACCACAACCACCACCAGCAGCAGTAGTAACAGCAACAGCAACAGCATGTTAACTTTTGCTCCAAGTTAAAAAAAAATAAAAGTATTGCTAGTAAAGTGAATTAAACGAAATAAATGGGCACTGCTCTCTCGCTCCATCATCATCATTTCACTCTGATGGCTTTGTTGTTAAAGTGAGTGAATGGTACACCACACCAACACGTTTTGCAGATCAGATGGCAAAAACTTTTTTTTACATCTTCTCCTCCTCCTCCTCCTTCTCATCATCATCATCTTCTTCTTCGTCGTCGTCGTAGTCATCATCATCATCCTCCTAACAATAATGTGAATGAACGAGCACTTTTTCACCTTATCTTATTCTTTTTTTCTGACATTCCATTTACAAAGCAACACACTGCTAACAAACAACAGAAGAAAGGAGTAAATTTTCCTCCGGTCTCTCTCTCTTCTCTCCGGTCTGCAGGCTGGTGATCAATAGTGAACCTCACCTGACATGAAAGAGAGAGAGAGAGAGCAGGCAGATGATGTGAAAAAGATTGCATACATTATTATTATTATTATTATTATGTATTCGAATTGCATGATAAGAATAATAACAACTATAAATGTAATATGAATTTGAGTACACCCCTTTTTCCTTATTTCTTTTGCACATCATCAAACATGTGCCATTTAATGGTTTAGCGTTAGTCTGCTGCATAATAATAATAATAATAATAAAATAATAATATTAGTATCCTTTTACAATGAAATCCCCATTCAATCCAATCCACTGCTTAACATTTTTATTTTTTATGCTGGTTTTGATCATCAACATCGTCGTCGTCGTTATGGTATGTCGACTGACTGACTGACTCTCTGTAGTGAAGTTTAAGTGATGATGATCAGATCAGTGATCAACAGAGTGTTCATCTGTTGAATTCATCATCACCACCACAACATATGCATGCTTGCATGCACATGAAAGCATGCAAACATATTTTTTTCTCTGTTTCGTTTCGTGTACGAAAAAATAAAATATATATATATATATAAATATGAAGAGCAATAACATCATTGTCATGTTTTTAGCTGCAGGGAAGTTACATGATTCTTTTTTTCACTCTATTGAATTGGAGTACTACTACATAATGCGTAGCTATTACTACTATTATTATTATTGTTACAATAGAAGTTTTTAAAAAGATGACGATGCATGCATCATCATCGTCATCATCATACATGCACGGTAGAAAAAAAACAGAGTATAAGCCAAGCCTTTCAACTTTTTTTCAGTCTTTTTATTTCTTCTTCTTCTTCATCTTTACAGAGAAGAAAAAAAGAATAATATGAGTAGTGATATTAATAATAATAATAATACACGAAATCAAATTACTGAAAGGATTTTGCCATAAGGTTCGAATTCCATTGTGTTTTCTAGTTTATCTCTATCCACAATATGCATATACGTAGTGTGTACACGGATGGACGTATAGGTAATAATAATAATAATAATAATATGCACACCCGCTTTGGCATACAATTGCTAGGTTGGAAAATATACACTGCAAAAACTATATACTACTACTCGTTGTAGAGACAGAAAAACAAAATGAAAAAAAAAATTGTTTTTACGGGATATCTGATAGCATCATCATCATCATCATCGAAAAACGATGCATAATGTATTGTTTTGTTGGATAAGAAAGTCGATAAGTAAACAGCAAACAAGCAAGGTATTTATTATGCAATATGGCTGTGTGATATATTTTAATAATAATAATAATAGGATCATGAAAATGAAGAAAAAAAATTGTATGCAGGTTTATATAAGATATAGGTCGTATGTCTACTCTATAAATAATTGCAAATTTGGCATTATGTCTTCCTGTAGAAAAATTTAGCATTAAAGAGGTGCTTCAGTGAGTGAGTGAGTGCTTTACTTTGATTTTTTTCACTCTAAAGTCACTGTCGTTGAAGAAGACGACAACGAGCAAGAGAAGATGATGGTAATGATGATGATGATGATGATGATCAATGGACTGCAAGGCTCGTTCCTAATAATTTTGATATGTATCAGTAGTGGGGAAATACCAACAAGAGTACAACAGCAATGATAATAACTTGAAAATTGTGATAAGCTCAAGCGAAAAAAATGCTCACTTATCATTGTACTGACAGGCATGATGATGATGATGATGATTAAACAAGGAGGAGGATGATATTGTGTGTATGTTGTATATAATATTGAATATAATAGTGTAAAGCGACTGAAAAAATCTTTCATAAATATCTATCTAGCCAGCCATAGGTATGCATTTAAGCTCTCTGAACAAATTGAGTCAAGAAAGTTCATTGATTTGAAAAAAAATTTTTTTTGGTGAGATTGAAAATTGAGATTTTTCAAGGGAAAAATATTTTATTACTTTATATTCAGAGACGGATGGATGATACAGATGGACGCTAGTCAATAAGATGAAGATGGTGATCATCATCATCTTCGTCGTCTTTTAAACAAAAGGTCTTTGAAAGAATTCAATATTCTGTGCATCTGCTAAAAACAGCAATATATTACTTTGTGTTGTATAATAATGCTTTTATATATTATTATTATTATTATTATTGGAGGGAAGATCACGACGCTTAATTTACATAGGTAACAGATCGAGTGAGGTAATAAATATGGGATTTTTATGTGCAATAATGTGCAACCACAAAACGCATATATAATGTAATTAAGAATGACAACAAAATGTCCCAAAAGGAGTTGAACTTGAGAAGAGAATTGATGGAATTTTTTTAAATAAGTAAAATAATAATATTATTAATATTAATAACAAGTAATCATTATCAGATTGAAGGCAAATTTTTTTTGTGCTTGCCTGTTTTTTTGCGTACGTGTTTTCTTTTATGCAACCAAGCAACAAAACGACGAGAGAGTGTAAAAATACTGCAGGATTTTTGTATTGAATAAAATAAAAAATAAATAAAAAATGCTCATCATTTCATCATAGCGTAACCCCGCCATCATCATCATCATCATCATTATTACTAAAGGGCGAACTTGAACTATTAATTGTGTTCTTTTTTTGCTTTTTGATTCTGTTCAGAATGCGGCTACTTACTTATGTGCTTCTGGCCAAAAAAAGAAGAACAAAATGACCGGCTGCTTTTTGGGATGTGCACAAAATGCAAGTATTTTGTCAAAAAAAAAACATTGGTAATAACAGTGTGTGCAAATTTTTTTAAAAAAGAAAGAAAGAAAGATTATTTAAATGTGGAAGATGCTCTTACAAGAGAAAAAAAGAAATATATTTATACATAAACTATAAGTATAAAATGCTTTTTATGGGTGCATGCATTGAAAAACAACAAAACAGCAACATACATATTCTCCCATCTCTCTGGTTTGTTATTGATTGTTAACGTGTTTTTTGGTTGTGGTCTACTCAATTTGTTTCTTTAAAAAGCGAGAAGCGAAGCGAAGAAAAATTGGGAAACCGGTCAACATCATTAGCGGCAGCAAAAGTATGCAAGGTTATGAAGGATTATTATTATTGTAGTAAATTGATAATTTTGAATGAATTATTCTCCACGTAAAATATATATTTTTTGTAGAAAAAAATAATAAATTATGTTACTAATAATAATAATACGTAATAATAATAATAATAAGTGAGCAACTATCAGCCTTGTTCCAATATGTATTTGCACTTTTATATATAAATAAGTGTACTAATAATGTAAGAGCTCATGTACTTAACAAAATCCACGGTGGCGACGACTCGTCAACATCATCAGAAATAAAAAGGTTCGTTTTTGACCACCAGTCTGCTGCAGTATGTATGTATGTGCAATAAAATTATAATGAAACTGAGAAGGTGATGGGGCATCATGATAGTAGTGGTCGTATGAACAACGGACTAACTGGTTGACTGACTGACTATATACAAGAGTGAGTGGAGGTGATGGTGATGTAATGATACTTTTGACAATAGAGGTGACATTTGAGATGGCTACATTACAATATGTTCTCGTTGTTGTTGTTACTGTTGCCACAAAAATGGTTGTTATATGCACGTATTTTTTTCTTCGTTTTGCAGTCAAGTCACCAAAAAGTATTTAAAATGAGAAGAAGAAGAAATAGACAAGCGAAAAACATACAAGACGTTTAAAAACTTGGTTTAAAAACGTACACGTTTGCTTTTATTACTATTATTATTATTATTACTACTACTACTAATATTACTACTTACTATAATATTGTTGTTAGTAGTAGATGGACAGACAGAGAGAACTTGACTGGATACAAAAAAAATTGTATGTCTGTAATATATATTTTTTTCTTCTGCTTCTTCCCTTGTAACAATATGGCATTTTTGCTTGGATCAAGATGGATGACTAGATTTTATATTTTGTCAGTGATGACGACGTTAAGCAAAAAAAATATTACACGATAGAACAAGACAGGAGCTCAGTAGTTACAGCAAAAACAAACATGTTGGCACGACCCCTCTGTGTCGCCTGTGCACAACATACAATAACATCTCTCCAGGCTATATATAATTTTTTTCTACAAAAAATGCCAATAATTACAAATATCGTCAATGTTGCTGTAAAAAATGGTTTTTTAGTGTTTATCATTGGAGTATTATTGGAGGACATCACTATCACCACCACCGCCACTGCCACCACCACCACCATCGCATCTATCATCTAGGGAAGCATTAAAAAAAGCTGTATAACCCCGTGTTCTTGCACAAATTTTTGTGTGTGTGTTTAGTTTAGTGCACGCGCGTTTTACTTGCTTACGCTGCTGCTGTTTCTGCCGCCGTTATATAATAGCAACAACGGCATTAAATTACTTTGACGCAGTTGATGAGTCTTTTGTAATGTGACGACGACAACGACAAAAAATGCTGCGACGGTGTATAAATTCAAGTAGGTAGCTAGTTGGCTGGTCTTGTTCATAGTAATAAAATAACGTCATCACAAAAATTTCTAATAACCCATTCTTCCATTTCATTGCTGTTGTTATTATTATTATTATTACTATTACAATTACCACTTACTTTACTATTATTATTTTTGTGTTGTGCAGCAGCAGCAGCAGCAGCATGGAGTACTGTGCCACCACCACCGCCATGATGATGCTCACGCCTGTTTTTTTTTATCTGCGAAGCTTATTAACTAATTTTCAGTTTGTACTTACACTTAGCATGTTGTACAGCGTATTTTTTTCAAATTCGTGTATAATTGTAGCAACCACACTGGCGTTTATTAGTATTATTATTATTATTATAGAAGAAATAATATGTCCATGTAATTTATGCATGCATGCATGTACCACCATCACCTATTTTGATTAGCAAAAAGCTTGCTCATACTCAGAACAGACCTGACCAACCACGTACCATCATCATCATCATCACCACTTTACTCTCCATTTCAACATTCCTTTTAAAGAGTTCTTCAGTAGACGACGAAGAAACCTGAAAAAAAATCCTGAGAATTAAATAATAATAATAATAACAATTTTTAGCGTCTCTTCTCTGCTTCTATAATGTTGTCATTTCCACAATACTACAAGTGAATATACCTAAATAAGTCCATTTTTATACATGAGTCTATTTACTATTTCAGTCGTTTTTACCATCTTTTTTTCATGAGATTTTCAACTCAACAACAACATTACAAATCTTACTAGCATATTTATACTCATGATGATGACGATGATGATGATTATCATCGTCACTATTCTATTGCGCCGCCACAATATAAAAAAATATATCAAGATTTAAAATAAAGTCGAGCTGTTCATCCGTCCACCGACTGAGCTGATGATGATGATGATGAGATGAAAGAGATAATGTGACCGGCAGAGTGCCCATGATGGTGATGAGGATGGTGATGCGTGATGTGATGTTGATCACCATCATCTTGATAAATTGTAACATTGTTCATGTAAAGTTCAACTTTTTTTCGTATATGGAGGAGGAATAGAATAAGAGAACAAGAAGAAGATGAGAATAAAAGATGAAACAAAATCTGCTAAATTGTATGTTTGTCTTGATTGTTGTGTGTATGTTGGCATTATAGGTATATTATTTATGTGTGTGTGTGTCTGTGTGTTTCTTCTGACAATGACGATAGGATGTGTGATGTGAGTGAGTGCAGCAGTGTAATGTAAGTAGAGTGATGATGAGCGGTTTTCTCGACTTGGTTGGTTGATACTTTTCTGTGATGAGGATAATAATATTAATAATAATAATACCGTGATATTAATAATAAGAGCAGCGACAAAAACAGACCGATTGTATTTTTCAAAACTTTTTTTTCTACTTCTCTTCTGTCTTTATAAGGAACTCAATCTTTTACAACTGATGGGAAGAATGGTGGTGATGATGATGATGGTGCTGCTGTTGTAGGAAAATGAAACAGAGAAGAGGAGACGAGAAGGAGGAGGAGACCAAGAAGAAAATTCCATTCTATTGTCATTCCAAATGAATTTTCGTCGTCGTCTATTCTCTTATTCACTTTCGTCTATTTATATATACACACACACACATGTACTTACACACAGACTATTATTAGTACATATTATCATTACTATTATTATTATTATTTTACTATTATCGTCATCCTTTTCTTTCATGCTGTCTGATTCAAGTGTGAAGATAATGCATACAATGAACTTATTAAATCGTATTAAGCTGATATTATCGTGATTACCATTTTTTTCGCTTAAGTAAGCACACGGCACTATGTTATTTCATCTTGACAAAAAAATAACACGTTTGTAGTAATATATTATATCCTTATGCGCCTAGATATACTTTCTTTCTCTCTTCAAGTTCAATTCAGCTTTTTTCGTTTTACTTAATTGAATGTATTGGCTATGGTTTCCTCTTGTTGCTGTCGTTAAAAGACAAGATGTTGTTTTTTTACACATTATTATCATCATCATGAGCATGTCCAGTTGTTTGCTTTTTCAATAGAATGAATGTGGATTGCTGTTGCTAATGTTATTATTATTATTATTATTATTATTGTCCGTACATAGACATATGCACGGAACATTTTTTTAAAGAGCATAAAAACCGAATAATAACTTTTTATGGACATGTAGGAGGCAAGAGTAGAATTATCATTAAAAGTACACATTTAGAAACAAGATAAAGTAGTACAGATTAATGACAACTTCCATTTTTTATAAAATGTGTACAGATGGTGCCGCCACAGAGAATATGAAGTTAAGGGAATATAGACGCATATATATATATATTTTAGCTATTATTTTTTAGTTAAACACAGCACGCAAGCATGGCACTCAATACTTCTATGTCCGTCCATCCATAATACTGCCATAGTTACAGTTTGACTAAGGATAAAGCTGAAAGCAACAAAATCCTGTTGTCTGACCAGCCTTCTTCCATTTTGTATATCCCGAGGTTTGCCTTGTAGAAACCGAAGGGAATTTAGAAAAAACAGGAATTATGTATTATGTAAAGTCTACCTTTATTAACCGTTTAGCCAAAAATGTGTCCACCTCTTGAAAAAAATATCAATTTATTCATTATAATCATCTTTTTTATACCGCAAGAAGAAGAAGAAGAAGCTTTTTGACAATTTTTCTGTCTTTGCGATTAATTCACCACTCACTCACTCACTCAGTCAGTCAGTCTCCGCGTTGAAGCGTTGAACTTGGAAGCAATATCGTGCACCATACATTATACTGTTACATGGTTTATCTTTTCTTTACAATATTTTCGTGATGATAGTAGCATAGCAGCAGCAGCGGTGATGGCGATGGTGTGAACTTGAAATATTAAAAAGCAGGTTTAATGACGCGTGACAAAGTGTAAGGAAATAAAAAATACACTGTATCATCATCATCATCATCATATTTTCTACTATATAGGTATGCATTCTGTTAGTTGTTGCTCGGCCAAAAAAGACACTGAGTAGTCGTGGCGATTAAAAAACCACAAATTTTTATCTTCATAATATTTATAATGGCACTGATACTGTTGCGTTGTTATTTTGTGGCTTCTTGCCTTTTCTCTCTAGTTCGCTCGAGTATTTATCTTCTTTACGACGACGACGACGACGACGACTACGCCTGCCTGCCTATCTGTAATATGCGTTATTAAGTATGTGCTACCTACGTAACGGATATTACACCTGTGAGCGAACACGATGTTATATTTTTTCTGCTACTTATTGCTGCTAAAAAATATATATATTTCAAAAGGTTGAAGATGAGATGGTCAACAATAAC